>LPNX010597908.1:177849-233106 GCA_001517045.1 Pseudotsuga menziesii
ACTATGTAAATCTGGATTTTATCTTTGGCTTGTGAAAGTTTTAGCTCCCGAGCCTTCTCCAATCCCGAGATATAGAGAATCTACAAAAACTTATCAGTTTTAGTAATTTAGGGTTTTTCTAGCTTGGGGTCAAACTAGGGTTTGACTTTCTCGAAGTTTCACCCAACCAAAAATATCGACCCCGGTCTCTAAAATTCGATTTTGATGAGGAGAGAAATCCTATGCTGGGCTCACTAAACAATTCTTCTTCTGTAAGAAGCCCTAATTTCCTGCACCAAAAACTGAAAATGTCCGGAATCGAATTCTGCTTCGACAAAAAGATGTGCCCTTCAATGGAGAGTCAACCTAGAATAATTTTTCTGATGGATTGTGGAGAGACACCCAAAAATTAAGAATCCCTAGATTTTGTAGCTACACAATGTCTTCTTCTTAGTATAGCTCTGATACCATGTTATATTTTATCATTCAAGCTAGCATTATGATCTTAGGATCTTTAACTGAGAGAGTAACATGGACATCAATAAACACAAGAGACAAGAGACACAAAGAATTTTCCTTGGGGAAACCATAAAGGATAAAACCCCATAACTTCCTTAGAGATAGAATGAGCACCAATGGCAGCAGTAAAACCTGAAAATAGAAAAGATGATATCCACAACTTGTTCTCTCTCTCACACTGAGAGAGCTTCTCCTCTCTCACTCATGCACCCCAATGAGTGAGTGTGTGTGATAAATAGAGATGCTTATTCTCTATTTATATTATTAGGTTCACTTAATGTCCACTTCAACATGTCATTCCCACTTAGCAATTACTTACTAGAGCCGACATCTCTAGGAGTGTCTAATAACCCTAGTGCCCCATGACTTGTGGGGACTTTGCCTCCTCCGACCAACAAGGAGGGTTATCCTTAACACAATGGTGGGGACTATTGCCCCGAATTACAATGACTCATCTAGGGTCGACTTCTTTAGGATAGTATAATAACCCTAGGGCCCCACAACTACAAGGACTTTAACCCTTGACAAATAGGAGGGTTACCCACAATTACTTGACATGACTTGTTCACATTATAGAAACTCTCGATCGGAACATTGAGGCATGACATGACTCAATTACATTACAAACACATCCTGGAATAAACATCGAGGTATAATACATAATATATACAAGTGAATACATTCAAAAGTTACAATTACATCAACATAGACTAATATTCTTTATGCAATGGTGTGATAGCTGTAACAGTCGATCTCATCCCTAGTCTCTTTTAATTGATGCCTTTCTTGAGTTTTGTTAATTAATTCCATTTGTAGTTATAATTGTTGAAGTTCAATTTATTCGTTTCTAAATTCTAGATAAATTTGGATTGAGATAGTTGTAATGGATCTTGAGATGGCCTAGTAATTTAGGATTTAAGTTTCTGCATAAGTAAATCTAGATGTTTATTTTCTGAATCTCTCATTTCTAGATTAAGGATTGTAAAAAGGTATTTGTGGTTTTGCATTCTTAAGAAGGTAAATTAGATTAAGTTAATCATGGAAAGAGTTGGGTTGAACATGAAGGTAGGATAATTCATTTATAATATCAGCTACTTAGTGTTTAAGCATATACAGTGCACATTATCTTGAAAATAAAAGACTTACCCAGGTTGACAATTTATATTGAATACTCTATATGTTAGCTTTAGTTAACTTTCATAGAGGGTGCCCAACAGGTTATATTTATTTTACTGTAGAATTATGTTGTTTAAAGTTTTTATGGTTACTTCCCTCATACCCTTTATAATTATTCTCGGTCTTTTTGTGGAGTTTATTAATTTTATTTTACGAAACAAAATTGTATCGTCTTTTGTTCTTCCAAATTGGTATACTTTCTTATTTATTGTTATTTCAGTCATAACATAAATTTTCCTTTCTCATCGCTTCCTCTGGTGTCTTTGGTTTGTCATATTCAATCCGTTATTTAAACATGATAGACAAACAACTAAGAAAACATTGTATTAGGTATTTCATCAACTATATAATGCACGTAACGAAGCAAACTCAAAAATTTACTACAAATCTCTTTCATAGTCATAGCTCCTATTATTAACTCATAAAACACTTTAGCCTTCTCTTTGTAATAATTTCCTGACAAGTATTTTCTTTTAAAATGTTTTTTAGAAGTTTTCTAGGTTACATATATTTCCTTTATTTCCTTTGCTTTTTTTATTTCCTAGAAACATATATATGCTTTTCCAGTCACATTATATTATCTATTTTAGCTTTCAGTTCATCGGAGTATTTGTAGATTTGGAACTATTTCTTCCTCCCTAACAACCAAGCTTCTGCTCCTTCGCGTTTTTCAATTTAACCATTAAACATTGGTGGTTTAATCTTTTTAAACTCCCTATATATTTCCTCATATGGTTTTTACTTATTTTTCATTTTATTATCATTACTAATTTCGCTTGAATCTTGTTGGTTTTTCTGAGTGATGTTTGATTGATTCTTCACTAGATGTTTCAGGTTTATGAGAGAAAAGTTCTAGTTTCCCTCCCTTACGTTTTCAAGGTTCTTTTTTGGCATGATATGTTCAGAATCCTTATTTTTCTCTTTTTCATTGTTATGTATTATATCTAATAAAATATTATTTAGCTCCTCTTGAGCTTTTAGGATTCATTCATTATCCTCCTTAAATATTTTTATCTTTGATCCTAATTCCTTTACAGTTCTTTGTAGTTCATATTTATTATATTTAATTTCATTCATGTTTACTGAGATCTCCCCATCTCTTAAATTAGCCTCTTCATTATTTAAAGGACTTTCTAGGTGAAACTCTTCTTCTGCAGACATCCCTGCATCTGCCATGTTTTTCCTGCAAAAATACAGTTATCCTTCTGTTTTTGTTTTGTAAGAGAATTAAACAAAAAATAAAGTAAATTAAGTTTTCTTTTTTCTTTAATAATTTTAGTGTTGATTCAGTTCAGGCCTAGTGATGTAACAATGCTCTTATTTCATTATTTAACACACCTCAAAAGTGATAAAAAAATATTACATGCATTTGATTAGCACTAATTTATGATTCTTAACAAACACTTTTACTCATGTGTTAAGTTAATGATGTTTATGCAAGTTATTAAACTCATTTCACTTACTATGTCGGGTTTCGTGAGTTGCGTTAATGACCAACTCTATTTTTTGTGTTTAGCTATGCCCGGAGGTGATGTTTTATAACTTCCTTGTTTTTCTTTTTATTAGTTTTACTCGATATTTAATATCCCTAAGGGTTGGGAGACTATACCATAATATTGATCCCATCCATTAATGTAATAAGGTTTTATTAGAGGTTGAAAGGCCATGGGACTTACCATAGCATAAGCTCATGGTATACAATGTCAGGGACTCAGTACTAAAATAGAAAGGTGTAAAGTTTCCAAAGTGTACAAGGGCGTGGTCTTTACCATAGTGTAAAACCCTTCGTTGAATTATGAAGAAATGGTTATAATATAAGTTATTGGCATATTTTATGTGAACATAATATGGACATAATTTACGCCAAGGTTTGCAAAAATAATATATGATTTTTTGGTTTGATGTTTAAACCCAAGGTTCAATATTCATTGATAAATTCAATTATAATGGTTTTGTGCCATGATTGTCCTGGTTGTGAGTTGAAATGAAAGGGAGGCCATTTAAGATGACTCAAAACTGAATCGCAACCTTCCATCTATATGGAGAGATGGGAAGGGTTTCAAAGCGTTTTTAATATTTCATTTTTGGTTGTGTGAATCCTTCATTAGTTGTTTTTGGTCGTTGGTATGTAAGTTGCAATAGCTGAAGCTATGCTCTGTCAATGGAAAATTCTTTAGGGTTTGTGGTGTAACTATTTTCCATGGTGTTAATGGAATTGTGGATGTTTTCTTTCAAATGTGTTCCTAGGATTCCATGTGTTTCATGCCGTTCCACAGCACACTGCTTGCGCCTTATCGACCTCACCATCATTTTGACCATGCACATTACCTTGCTAACATGTAAGATTTCTAAAAACTCATCTATGCAACTTTTATGTGGTAAATTCAATGATTTTAAAGGCCTTTACTAATATTACATTGCCATGAGTGTAGTAAGAGGAGGGATAAGGGAAATCTTGGAGGAGCCGACCCCTGGTCCTCTCTACAACTCTCCCAAGGTAATCTAAGAAGGTTTATGATACTTTCTTATAGTTTTATTTTAGTTATTTATCTAGTTCTGACTGTAGCTTAAAACTTTCCAAGTGGAGGGAGTTGGAGAGGAAGGAAACAAGGTCACCTCCTCCCAGGATTGCATTTTATAACTCCTAGTTAAACCACCAACCCTATCTCAGTTTTCTTTTCCTATCATTGATATATAAACAATGCAATCACCATGGCTTACATAAAATGGTTTGTTGCATGTATTTAAGCCCAAGCTTAAGGAGCCGAGAGGAGAGGAACTACAGCTCTACACAAGAAAAGTGTAATGCACAAAAAATTAATAATTTATTATTAATTATGTTGAAAAATACTTTATATTAATTTTTATTATTTTAATATTTTTGGCATAAAATAAAAATAAAAAACATTTTGTAATAAATCATTTTTTTTAAATAAAATATGCTGAAGGGGGACAAAAGTGGTAATAGATGCTAAAGAGCGTTTGCTGACCCACAAGAATAAAATATAAGTGGCTGAAGACACTGAGTGAGAGATAGAGATGCAGGAGGCCTCATCCCCAAAAATCACGTTACAACTCCTAGTTGAGTGCTAAAGATAAGGAGGCTCATAAATGACCAAGTCCTAGGAAAAATACTATATATTAGTATGTCCATGAGAAGCAGGAGGATAGCATTGGATAGGGATTAAATATGAGAAAACAATAGAAGGCACATTGAAGGATTTTTCTCTTGTGGTTCAATGAATATGATCGGGGGTTGTGGAGCAAGTAACTTGGCTGCTCCGGGAGTTGGTCGAGAGGAACACATTTTCCACTTTTTTTTTCCCAGTAGTGTTGCCAAGTTCTTATTTTATGTTTTAAATTGCCAGTAGAATGTTTTATTCTAAATTTGAATAAAAAATGTAAAACCTAGTATGCATAGTTAGTCTAGATTCAACTATCAGTACCTATTTATTCATGTTGATTATAAATGTTAAATGGTCATTAAATAAATGTTAGATCTTGCATCCATACTTGAGGTAGGATTTCTTGTACTGGTTTATATGCTAGAATACATATCCCGTACTTAATAGACATGATAAGCAATTCTTATTTATGTGAGAAATTTAGTGTTCATATATTTCTATACTCTGTTTTATCCTATTTCAAACTTTTAACTATCCAGATTATAAATATACAATCATAGTACATAAATTAGTTCTTACATATCTACATTTATGTTAGTCCTAAGAGTTCACTTATGAGTAGAGTATATCTGTTACAAATAATCCATATGAACAAAACCTACATTATGATTATAACACATTATTTATCCAATCTGTATGGATCCAAATTAGTTATTCATTTAAATAACAAACATAACAGAAATAAATGTCAATCTCCTACAGAACAATTTTAGTATAATATTTGTAGATCCTAGAAACCATATATATTCAGATCGAGGGTCCAAAGTAAATAAACATCTACTATTTAAAAACATATAAATTACGAATTGATCCCTTACAGACCCATAATCTAAGAATAACCTTCAACTACAAACGTAGAGTATTTTATTTTACAGAATAGAGGAGAAACAACCGTCACCTACAAGAAAGAATCACTAAGATATATTCATCTATAGAAATCCTTTATGGATATAACAGTTAATAAACCTAAAGTATTACAATAAATCCATAAACTAAATCAAAATTATTACAACTGCTGAGTTTCCTTTATAGTATACAAACTAACGAACAATTGTAGATCCATGAAGTGAGTAGAGTTTATATACAATCCAATCAAATATAAAATACAATCAGAAGCATTTATGCTAGCTGTTATGATTGCGTTTACCACATCAAAAAACCAGTCACGAAAAAAATCTTCGTGTCCCCGAATGACCGATATTAAAGACATCGTGGATGGAAGTTGAGCCTTAAAACATGTTTATATCTATTGCACAAGTAATTGCAGACCCTACGGGTGTCCTTAACATTTCAACAAATGCTAACTAAAGTAAAGAAATTGCCATAAGTCCATCTAATGGCTACCATTAATTACGCACATGCCAAACACTTAATACATTATGCAATCATCTCCACTATTTTTTACAAACAAATCCAACATTATAACATTTAAAATAACCATTGTGTTCATGGTCGTTAGTCCATCGATGATGGCAGCCATTGAATTTAAAATAAATAGTATACAGTATCAAACACAAAACAAAATCAATATTGGAATCATACAGTCCCGAAGATCGAAATCACTTATTATTCTTCAAATCACATAATAAGAAGTGGTTGTAATACCATCTCAGAGAGATTCCACATTTTTATTAAAAAACAAGCAATAAAAATAGTAAGAGAATGGGAATAAGTCCATTTATGATGACACCCAAAACCAATCGAGAATCATCACAGATAATCTAAGTGCATTGCCAAAGTAATGGCTGCAAATCCGGTGCAGGGTAAACCATAATGGTTGTACAAACGCAGGTAATCATTTTTTTGAGAAATCATCTTAAAAATGGTTGTGGCTACCACTCTCGACCCCACACTCAGCTTTACCTGCAACCAACATGTTATGGTTTATTCAGTATGCATCAACCGTAACTGTAAAAAAAATAAGAAATAAGGTTTTGAATAAGGCTTATGTGGGCGTTTAAAAATGTAGTCCTAGGAGGAGGTGACCCTGTCACCTCCCTCTACAGCGCCTTCAACCTGCACTTTTTATGATTATATTCAGAAACAAAAATGATATAAACAAAAAAATTTGAGGATTTTTTGGTTTCAACCCTTGCTTTGCTTTTAGCATAGAGGGCTAGGGGTCGGCTCCTTCGAAGTACCTGTTAGCACTTGTGCTAAATTTTGAATTTTTCTACCTAAGGCATCTGCACTATTCCCCTTTCAAATTTCTGGAATAGTGAAAGGATAGGCATTGGTAAGAAAGGACAGTGGAGATTTCACCCTCAAAAGAGATAAAAGGGTAAAGAATAGTTTCTGCTCAAGGAAAATCAGGAGTGAGAGTCTAGAAGCAGAAAATACAAAGTTTTGGTCATTAAAAAGTTCATGTACCGATTTCCTACTTCTGCGATCTAGGATTCGATGGTCTAGAATGATTCCACCCAGATCAAAGATATAGAAAGGCTCATATATGAGGAAATCAAAAATTGGAAACCTTAAGAATTTGATCCTAAAAATTTGATTTTTCGGGTTCTGCTTTCTTCTAGATCCAATTATCTATAAATATTATGCCCAAATCAATGGCGAGGAAAGGCACACAAGGGAAGAAATCGAAAAGCGAAAAGTGAAAACACAAAGTTCCTAGGTATAAAATGTTGAAGTTATGATTTTCTCTTTCCATAGTCCAAGTTCCACTTTCTTCCAGATCTATTGCTCAGAAAGCTTCTTCCCAGATCAACGGTGTGGAAAAGCGTAAAAGGGTGGAAATTAGAAATTTAAAATGCTAAGTTTTGTTGTTGTGAAAAGTTAAAGTTCAGAGTTTAATTTTCCACTAGATCTATGGCTCAAAGCACTTCAACTAAAAGATCAATAGTGCAGAAATATTTAAGGGTAGAAAGGATGAGGCAGAGCTGAAAATACCAAAATTGAACCGAGGGAAAACTATCAACCCATTTTTTCCTTCCACAGATTCCAGATTGATGGCCCAGAATGATTCTTGAGTAAGTGTACAATAGCCAACCTTGTGAATTCATAGGATTCTCAAATATATAATTGCATGAGAGGTTTTAATTCATAAGGATTCCATTTGAAATAATCAAAAAGTAGTCTTACCAAATCTAGTCAAATCCCCCATAGGTGCATAAAGTAGTTTCCAAATCTATGAAGATGCTAACAAATTTGATAATTCAAGTGGGAAATATAAAGAGGGATGGAAATAAAAATCATACATGCTTTTAATTAGAGAAAAAGAGGGATGATGATGTGGATAAAAAACAAGGCAGTTACACCTAGACTAACTTTTCCTTTTGCCTTAAAACAACTATAAAGCAAGGAAACTTTCAGAAAAAATAGAAATGTGCTTTCAGGAATCAGGAGTCAATCAGACTTACTAAAATTGGTTTATAGGATCTTTCCCAAGTGCTCCATGACTTAGTTTTAGCATGTGTTGACCTCTAGGACACGTTGGAGGAAACTAGCATAGAATGCAATCTAGGAATCTAGGTAATAAGACAAAAAGATTAGTTAATGTAAAATGTAGGTAACTATGGGTCGATTATTCTAACACCCCCCATTAAGCCTGAATTTATGAGTAAATACCAAAAAACTATAGGTCCTAACAACAAGGCTTAGTCACCCTTTACATACTGCTTTGTCCATACAACAAAGGAAATATGCAACACCCAATGGGAAAATCCTCCCTTAAACATGGACAAGAAAAATAAAATTTGGAAATCTTGTCATCTGTTATAACTAGATCTTGTTCTTAGTTGATCTATTCTTTTTGTCCTAATTTTCAACCGTTGGTTTAAAATGATTTTACATTTTATGTTGATTTTAATAATTTTTGACAATCAATAATTTTGGTTGGATTTAATGCTTTTAATGGTCGAATTATTTCATTATTTTAGTTTTAAGGTTTGTCTTTTGGGCTTATTAGTTAATATGTACATCTTTAAGCTTTCAAAAAATTATAATAAAAGTTTATTCCAAGTTTTGATTTATAACCTAACTCTCATTTTTTAGTCCTTTGTCAAATACTTTCATGAGGAGATTCCTGTAGCAGCTCTATTTTTCCTGTTTTTGTCATTGTCATTGGGAGCATATTATCAGGATATGGAAATGAATTCAAGAAAAAAAAAGAGGGTTTTTTCCAAAACAAAATCATTCACAAACACCTCTCTCAGTTTTGCAACAACTATTATCGTTGGAGAGATTCAAATTCATCTTTGTGGCCTATTTTCAGGGTTTGAATTATTTAATAATTTCCTGTTTTAGTCACAAATTTGCAGCACATATTCCAATAAATTCAAGCGGAATTTTGAAAACCCAAGAGATATTTTTGTTCATAATATACTCATTTAAAAAAACATGTCTCATGTTTTTCACAGGTGTCCCGAATCGAGAGATATGAAGTCGTCTTTGAGACCCAAATTTTCAGAAATTCGCCAAATTTCCCCAAATCCGATTTGTTATTTTTGGGTTAATTGTCTTTAAAGATTTTGAGTTATCATGTAACTAATTGATGTAACTGTTTCAAATTTCAACCTAGAAGGTAGTTATGGAACTAATTTACTTTTGTAATGATAAAATGAAAACAAACATACAGTTTTGGGGGGGGTATTTTTCACTCAAGGAGAGGCTTTTGGAGCTTTGATTTCTTAAGCTAGCACTTATAACTCTTATGTAGGTGGATGACTGTTATTGATTATATATAAAATGATAATCCCTTTTACCTTTCATGCTTTTTCATTTTTGATCTGGTTGATATCTCAGTCTACAATTTCATTTCATGTTTAAAGATTTATTCATGTAAATGCTTATAGCCGGTGGATGAAGTTAGTGTTTCATGTCTAATGTTTATGGTTTATTGGAATGTGTTTGATCCCCAGTTTATCCAAATTGCATGATTCAGTTCTGTATTATCTTGTTGTTGTTTATTTCCTCCTTGATTGATGAAGTTTTCAACCAAAACTAAAATCCAAAACCCTTAAAACCAATTTTATTTTATTTTTATTTGAGATTGTGTTGGCTTGTTCTTCTAGTAGTTTGAGAAGAATTTCTGGCACTAACATATTTGGCGCCATTGCTGGGGATGAAGCTGAGGTATATCTTCCTTGGGATATCATTATTCATCTGATTTTGAGAGGTGAACAAAGTCAGAAAATATTTTAGACTACAATTTTTCACCGACGAATCCACGATTAAAAATTCCACTACAAGGAGAATTTTGTTGACATAAAAATGAAGAAGCCAAATGGAAAGACTAGGTATCAACTTTTTACTTTCCTCCATGAGGTTTTGTTCTTATTCATCAGTTATTTCCTGTCTTTCCCATTGCATGTCAAAAGAATTATTTTTTGTTTTGTCTATTCTGATTATCATAAACCTTCAAGTACATATCCCTCTTTGGAAGAAGAAAATGTGCATTCTTCTTGTTTTATTGATGTTGATCCTATTCCTTCATTTGAAATACATGTGCAGCATGATATACATATACCCATATCTCTTAAAACTGATTATTCTGGTCATCTGGTAGAGAATAAAGCTAATCTATTACCTTCTACCATCACTACTGAAACTTGCGAACATCTTGTTGAACCTCATTTTCAACTCACAGATTTTTAGTCTAGACTCAGACATAATATGTTTAAACCTCTTAGGCTACCATCTCTCTTACATAATTACCCTTCCTAATTTGTTGAATATCTTCCCCATTTTACTGGAAAAGACCATATTAGAACAGAGAAGCATTTAGAATCTTTTCATAATTTCATTGATAATTTTGAAATCATGCATGAGGATGTTGTCATGAGGTTATTTTCGAAATCCTTTGCTGAAGATGCTGGGTTTTGGTTTCGAAATTTAAAAGCTGATTCAATTGGATCGTGGGAAGAGTTACATGATGTCTTTTTGAAGTATTGGGGTAAGAATAAATCTTATAATCAATTTCTTTCCAAATTTATAGTTTGAAAAGAGAGAATGATGAGCCAATTACTAAATTTAATTGGAGTCTTCAAAGTTTTTATATCAATATGCCTCCGGAGATCATACCTTCGGAAAAACTTGCAATGGTATATTATGTTATGGCTCAACATTCAAATCTTGTCTTTTTCCTATTAGAAAGGAAATCATCATCTTTAAGACAATTGTTTGAGGATGAAAAAGGAGTGGAGGAGAACATCCAAGCTTGCAAAATGCTTCAAGATCAGGCTCATGTTGAAGATATACAAGCTTATGAACAGGAAGAAGAACGTAGGTATCATTCAGTTTTAAGACAATTTTCTTCATCATTTTCATTTTTTCATATGAACAAGGATATAAATGACGCTTGTGTTGATTCTTCATATCCGTTTGATGACTTTTTCGATGATAATATACTTTCAGTGGATTATAGTAGAAATTTCTTAGTTCCTACTATGATATTATCATGTTATGAAGAAGAAGTTGCTGCTCTTCAACCTCTTACTATTGATATAAGAAATAAGTTTCCATTCTTGACTTATGGTCACTTTCAGAATTTTATTTGTTCAAGTTTTGATCAAGGGTTTTATTTAAAGGTCGAGAAGCAGTTTGAAAAGCCCTTGGTTTCCATTCTTGATCCAAATTTTAAAAAGAACAACAATGGAGAGGAAGATAATGCTTCACTTTATGATGAATATAATGAATACATTGAAGTTTTAAATCGGAAATTTCATGATCTCATGGCTTCTTGGATGGAGTTGTATTTTTCAAAGGTTTCTAATGCTCCAGCTTTTGGCATACTTCCTATTTCTAGTCATAAGTATCATCTTCCTACAGACTCTTTATTACATTTATCACATCTTTTGTAGGTTTTCTCAAACAATAGCATGCATGGAATTATGATTCCCAGTCAAATGGTTTCTTGGCTTCACTGGAAGTATGATTACACTTGATTGGGTTGTTTCCTTCGATAAGAAGTAGGAGTAAATAGTAGAATAAGCTCGCTATACGAGCATGTAGATTATTTTCAATATGCTGGTTTGTAGCAGTATTTTGTCATTTCAAAGGTATGTGTTCTGAGTTTTAGAAAGTTGCAGAGATTTGGTAAATGACTTCATCACCCAATGAATAAGAGACAAGGTATATAGGTTCTTGAAGCCTCACAAGGAGGAATTCATCCCACAGCAAGAGCTAGATGTTATAACTAGATCTTGTTCTTAGTTTATCTGTTCTTTTTGTCCTAATTTTCAACCGTTGGTTTAAAATGATTTTACATTTTATGTTGATTTTAAGAATTTTTGACAATCAATAATTTTGGTTGGATTTAATGCTTTTAATGGTTGAATTATTTCATTATTTTAGTTTTAAGGTTTGTCTTTTGGGATTATTAGTTAATATGTGCATCTTTAAGCTTTCAAAAACTTATAATAAAATTTTATTCCAAGTTTTGATTTATAATCTAACTCTCATTTTTTAGGCCTTTGTCAAATATTTTCATGAGGAGATTCCTGTAGAAGCTCTGTTTTTCCTGTTTTTGTCATTGTCATTGGGAGCCGATTACATGGATATGGAAACGAATTCAAGAAAATAAAAAGAGGTTTTTTTCCACCATATAATCATTCACAAAAACCTCTATCAGTTTTGCAACAGCTATTATATTTTGAGAGATTCAAATTCATCTTTGTGGCCTATTTTCAGGGTTTGAATTATTTAATAATTTCCTGTTTTAGTCACAAATTTGCAGCACGTATTTCGATCAATTGAGGGGAATTTTGAAAAAACACGAGAGGTTTTTTGTTCATAACATAATCATTTAAAAAAATATCTCTCATTTTTTGCACAGGTCTCCCGGATCGAGAGCTATGAAGGCGTCTTTGAGACCCAAATTTTCAGAAATTCGCCAAATTTCCCCAAATCAGATTTGTTATTTTTGGGTTAATTGTCTTTAAATATTTTGAGTTATCATGTAACTAATTGATGTAACTATTTCAAAGTTTGACCTAGAAGGTATTTATGGAACTACTTTACTTTTGTAATGATAAAAGGAAGACAAACATACAATTTTTTGGGGGGGGGGGATTTTTCACTCAAGGAGAGGCTTTTGGAGCTTTGATTTCTCAAGCTATCACTTATAACTCTTATGTAAGTGGATGATTATTATTGATTATATATAAACTTATAAGCCCTTTTACCTATCATGCTTTTTCATTTCTGATCTGGTTGATTGCTCAGTCTACAATTTCATTTCATGTTTAAAGGTTTATTCATGTAAATGCTTATAGCCTGTGGATGAAGTTAGTGTTTCATGTGTAATGTTTATGGTTTATTAGAATGTGTTTGATCCCCACTTTATAGAACTTGCATGATTCAGTTCTGTATTAGCTTGTTGTTGTTTATTTTCTCCTTGATTGATGATTTTTTCAACCAAAACTAAAAACCAAAACCCTTAAAACCAATTTTATTTTATTTTTATTTGAGATTGTGTTTACTTGTTCTTCCAGTAGTATGAGAACAATTTTGGGCACTAAAATCATCAATCATGCTTCATAGTATGATCAAAAATCCCCAATAGTGATTTGAGATTGCTGAAGATCTTCTCACAAAAACTTTGGTGAAGATGTCTGCTACTTGTTTTGAAGATGCAAAAAAGAGTAGAACAATGGTACCATCATGCGCAAGCTGTTTGATGTAGTGCATATGGATCTTAATGTGCTTGGTTCGCTATCTATAAAATAGATCATTACATATTCCAATGGTTCTCTAATTATCATAGTAGATAATAGTTGAAAACTCTGAATTGAAGCCACATTCTCCAAGTATCCCTTGCAACCACAAACATTGAGTTGCTGCATTTAAAACTCCTCTATACTTTGCTTCTGTAGATGAGAGTGTTATTGCACTCTGCTTCTTTCTTGACCAGCTGATTAGCCCTTCCGCAAGCATGAACACATATCCTAATGTATACTTTCGATCTGTGTTGTCACCTGCCCAATCACTGTCAGTAAATCCAATCAAATCAAGATCATATTTTTCTTTATAGAAGATCCCATGAGTTCTTGTTCCTTGAACAAAGTTTAGGATACTCTTTGATTCTCTCCAGTGGATCTCATGAGGTTGATCCATGTATCTCGAATACACACTAACTAAATAACATAAATAAGTTTGAGTTTGTGTAATATAAAGCAAACACGCAATCAACCGCCTATACAGTGTATTACTTACCATAGGAGAATAGCCTCCTTCTTCAAGCTTAACTCCTGAAAGGAAGGGAGTCTTGATTGGCTTGCAATATTTCATGTTTAACTTGATGAGAAAATCCCAAGTGTACTTGTACTGATGTACTTTGATTCCATGTTGGGATTGAGAAATTTCAAGACCCAAGAATTGGCTCAACAATCCCAAATCTGTCATAGAAAATGCATGGTTAATTGCATCCTTCAAGGAGGAAATCTCTTTCTTTGAAATTTATGTAATTATTAGGTCATCCAAATACAAAACAATAATCATCAAAGAACCATGAATCAGCTTCAAATATACATTAGGATCAGACTTGCATCAAACAAAAATCAGTGACAACAGAAATCCATCAATCTTGACATAGCAAGCCCTGGAGGCTTGCTTGAGCCCATACAATGATTTCTTTAACATGCACACTAAGTATGGATTAGAAACAAACCATTCATGTTTCTTCATGTAAATCTCTTTAGTGAAATCTCCATTTAGGAAATAACACTTCACATCCATGTGATGTACTTCCCACTGCTTCGAAGCTGCAATGGCTATAGCTAGCCTTATGAAGTCCATATTTGCCACTAGTGAAAAGGTTTCATTGTAGTCAATACCATGTAATTGTGAGTAGCCATTGAATACCAATATTTTCTTATATTTCAAATGTGAACCATCAGAAGCAAACTTAGTCTTGAATACCCACTTACATTGAACTAGCTTCCTCCCTGGGGGAAGATCAACCAGTTCCCAAGTGTTGTTCTTCTGGAGCGAGTTGGATTCTTCTTTCATGGATGTTTTCCATCTTGAATCATGTCCTACATATTTATATTTATATGGATCTTATTCAATAATCAGATAGTACTTCTCAACAAATAGATAATCTTTCACACAAAGGGCACTCTCAAATTGAGATCTAGTCCTCCTAGTGTCATTAGGATTTCCAGCTAGTTCCCCAGCTGCATGAATGGTATTTTCTTCCCATTTTGGTCTTCTAGGACTCTTAGTATATTCAAAAAAATCATCATTATCAGACATATCATAATCAGAAAACTCACTAGTCTCTTCACTTACAATCAATGGTTCTGGTGATGAAGAGGACTCTCAAACTTCAATTGCTGTTAAAGGCTCTTCTTGGAAATGAACACTTTTTTTCAGTGAAATATTTTTTAGTGCTCAAGTTGATCAGCTTTTGCCCTTTTGAATCTACATAAGACCCAACAAATAGGCACTCTTAGCTTTGGGGTTGCAAATCCTTCCTCTTTTAAGTTGGAATTCTAGCCCAAGCCTTTGAGCCAAAAATCCTGAAATAGGTCACATCTAGATTGTGCCCACTCTAAGATTGAAAAGGAATAATACCATCAAGATTCTTATGAGGCACCCTATTCTGCATGTAGGATGCATAGTTTATATCCTCGGCCCAAAACTTTGGTGGTAAAGTCTTAGCCTCCATCATGCAGGTTGCCATCTCTTTCAGTGATCTATTCTTTCTCTCAGCATCACCATTTTTTGTGGTGTGTAAGGGGATCGAATGCTGCATCTAAATACCTACATCTTTGCAATACCGAATGAACTTATACTTGACATAATCACCACCATTGTCATATATGAGGATCTTGAGTTTCCTCCCAGACTGGTTTTCAACCAAGGCTCTAAAGACTTTGAAGAGGTCAAAAACTTTAGACTTATGCTTTAGGAAGTGAACCCAACAATACCTGGAAAAGTCATATATGAAGGTGAGTGCATATTTGGTTTGAATCATGGACATATGAGGGAATGGACCAGCAATGTCACCATGGATCAACTCAATAGGTGCAGAGGTTCTTTCATGACTAGATCTCTCATACTTGTGCTCTGGGTGTTTTCCTAGGATACAACCTTGACAGACTCCCTTATAAAACTTGATCTTTGGTAACCCTACGACCATATATTTTTTACTCAAATCAGAAAGATACTTGTATTTAATATGGCCAAATATTTCTTTCTTCATTAGCATGAATATGAAGGGTAGAGGGGTTTGATTAGGGTATAAAATGGGAAAACTTGTATACCTTCGAAGTGTGATCAACAACACCTTTTTCTCTCTCTGTCTTGTGAATTTGATTCTCCTTCCTTCTTCTTTGAGAAATTAGGAAGGGATATGCTATTCTTCTCTAGGAGTTGGGTCAACATGTCAATTTTCTTCTTCATACAAGAGATCTCAGGATGATATCCCTTACTGCAGTATGCACACTTGCTCATTTCTCCTTTATTCTTCTTCTTTTGGGAGTTCTTCTTGGAACCTTGGGGCTCCTCTTGAGATTTTGACTTGTCTCTCTTTTTCTGAGGTTGGTTTTTAGCTTTTTTCTTGCTTTTTGAATCCACCCTTGAATCTCCAGCAACCAAATATTGGTCTTTGGAAGGATTGATGGTGCCCATCATCACCAACTTATCTTACTCATGTGTGAGGGATTCCATGAACTATACAAGATTAGGCATATTCCAGGCTTGTGCTGTCAACTTGGTGGCATGGAAGGTCAAAACAAACACTGAATAGTCAGTACCAAGCTTAGAGAGTATGGCCAAGACTAGTTTATCTTCCTTCTTTTTGATCCCACAATGTTTTAGCTGCAAAACAAGGGCCTTAAACTTGGAAAAGTAGAGTTGCAATGATTTGAAGCTACTGGGACTCAAGGAGATCAGCTCATTCTCGATTTGATGTCCTCTCATTTCATCTGTATTTCCAAAAATATTTTCAATATTCTTCCACACTTCGTTATATGATGTCAATCCATCAAGATGGAAGAGGAGGTCTCTTGAAATGCTCAGACACAAAAGACCATAGGCCTCATCCCTCCTGTTGTGTCATTTAATTTTATCTACACCTGTGTTAGGCTCTAAATCAGTTGCCATGGTCACCCTAGAGAGACATTTTTCTCTAAACAATATCTCCATCTCAACTTTCTACTCAAATAAATTGAATGGACTCAAGATGATATTCTGAGATTGGTCCATAGCTCAGTAACTGTGCCCTCCAGTCAGTAGAAGGCGCTCCCAGTCAATATGTCAAACTTGCAATAATAATTTGGAAGGAGAGAAATATATCTACAAATAATCCAATACCATGTGGAAATTGAACCCAAGATATAGAATAATAACGCTCCCAAAATTGCTATTCAAACATGCAAAATTTACACCAAAGGAGACTGAAATTGGAGCATAACACTAATCTGTATTGAGTAAGTGTACAATAGCCAACCTTGTGAATTAATAGGATACTCAAATATATAATTACATGATAGGTTCAAATGCATAAGGACTCCATTCGAAATAGTAAAAAAGCAGGCTTACCAAATCTAGTCAAATCCCCCATAGGTGCATAAAGCAGTTTCCAAATCTATGAATATGCTCACGAATTTGATAATTCAAGTGGGAAATATAAAGAGGGATGGAAAGAAAACTCATAAATTATTTTAATTGGAGGAAAAGAGGGAGGATGATGTGGGAAAAAAACAAGGTAGTTACACCTAGACTAGCTTTTCCTTTTGCCTTAAAACAACTATAAAGTAAGGAAACTTTCAGAAAAAGTAGATATGCACTTTAAGGAATCAGGGATAAAGAAGAATTGCTAAAATTGGTTTCTAGGATGTTTCCCAAGTGCTCCATGACTCAGTTTTAGCATGTGTTGACTTCTAGGACATGTGGAAGGAAACTAGCATAGAATGGAATCTAGGAATCTAGGTAATAAGACAAAAAATATTAATTAATGCCAAATGTAGGTAACTATGGGTTGATTATTGTAACACCATCATGATCCCTTGTTTTGGTTTTTTGATTATGGTGAATCTTCAATATCATAGTCTGCTAGGATTTTATCTGTGCAGGATTGATTCCTGATTTAGGTTAACTACATTTGGCTCTATTTCGAGGTTAGTCTCGGGAGCATATTCACACTATAAATATAACCTTGAAAGAGGAAGAAAAGATTGATTGTTATTTTTTACATTCATTTTTTAAGTCTGTTTGCTTGGTTTTGTAGCTCTACGACTTTCCTTGGGAGAATTAATGAAAATCATAGCTTGAATGTCTGAGATTCATCACAACCTTCACTGTTCAGTATGTTTTTACTCTATATATTTCACTTCCATGAATGTGTATTTCTACTAATGTGTTTCTAGTTGAATTTGAGGAATTCACTCTCTGTTTAGTGCTCATTGCATCAAATAATGCATTTGTCTTTGTTTATGGTAAATGCGTTGGAATTCATCTTATATGCTCCATTACAGTTATCATCCTTTATTGTTTCTTCCACTAAAGGTGTTTTCAAGAGACTCATCCATAGATAGGTGCCTCTTTCTTCACTAGGATTCTTCTCCTTCCCCCCCCACCATCCCTTAAAAGATATTTGACTCAATATTGATGCTTATTTTTCCTTAGACTATGAAGGTTACCTGTGGTCATTATTTGTTGTAAATCCTTGAATGTTGTAGGATTTGACTCCATAGACAAATGGTTATGTTTGTCTATCTATCTTACACTCGTGTAAAACCCAACAAAATATTTCCCATCAGAATATATGTCTTCTGGAAGCTGTTTAAAGCTAAATGTGTATGTGAATTTTTTTCTGTGACAAAGAGAGAGACCTCTCTGACTATAAGGCTAGACTACAGTCTAAATATTGGTTGAAATGGTTACCCCTGTGACTTCCTACCACAACCATAGGAAATTTACAAGGTGATAACATCTTGGCAACATTTCCAAGGCCGAAAGAGCAAATCAGCCCAGGGAAAAACGACATCGTCCTAGCTCTATGATTTGGTTTAGAAGCTGGTCCTAGACACACAATTGGTTGTATATTCTCTAGAAAATCCACTCAAAGCATTTAGAATATGACTCCATTGGGAATACCGACAACCTAGAAGCTGCAAATATTTTAAGAATATTCTATGGAAACTCTATTGGGAAGATGAGATCAATGTAAAGACATGGAAAGGCATGGTAAAAATAAAACTAAGGAACTCAAGCGTGCATATTCTCCAAGGTACCTTATCCTTTCTCATAATTTTTTTCTATCATTTCGTAACAATTTCAAAGAAATTTCCCATGGTTTATTGCACTCAAAACAAGGCCATCAACCTACGCCTATACATCCTTCTTTAAGAACTGGAGATATCTCTTCACCTTGTACATATGATTTTGACCAAGATCCTTCAATCAATACACATAAGAACAATGATCATCCCTGTAAAAATCATGGTGCTACAGTTGATACCACATCCTTTTATGAGTCTCTAAGGAGGGATCTCCAACCATTTTCTGATCAAGAAGGCCATTTATTTCCCTCTGAATTAGCCTCATTAAGCTCCACTGCGACAGAGTAGTCTATGGCCCTATTCCTGTCTCCTACAACTTTAGAGCTTAAAAATCCTTCTTCATCCAAATTTACAACCCCTCATAGCTCCACAGTTCCTTGAATCACATTGATTCCATCTGTCACACCTGCTTCAATTCCTCTTGCAAACCCTTCGCTAATCCCAGGAAAGGCTAAAAGGTTTGCCCCTATATTTCTCCCTACTTTTATTCATGACCTTCCCCAAGCATATTCCCAAAACATAAAACAATTTAAGGGGGGATAGGGGATATTCAGCCAAAGAACTCTTGGAATGGTTTTTAGACTCGATAAACTTGGAGGAAATAGATGATGAAAAAATGGTTTGCCCAAAGTGTAGTTGGAGAAGCAATATAATGGTTCACATATATTCCTGATAACTCCATTTAGAACTTTCAATCTTTTGAAGATTATTTCAAGAACAGATGGTAAGAAAGGAGAAACCCCAAGGAGTGTCTGTCCCAATTCCATTCCATGAAGAAAAGGGGGAGTGAATCTGTCTAGGAGTTTTCAAATAGATTTACGAAAGTATATAATTCCATCCCTTCCCAGCTCAATCCTCCCCTTGGTTCTGCCCAACTCCAATATGTTGAAGCTTTTGATAGTGAATTTACCTTATGGGTGAGTGAAATAAGATATGCCTCCCTAGATGATATGATGAATGATTCTATAGAGGTAGAAATAAACCTGACTACTACTAGAGAGAAAATGAGAGAAGGGGGGAATGAAGAAAGGAAAAATATCCCACACAACCTTCTTCCTCTAATTCACAAGAGGAAATAATGGACATGATGATTAAAATCATGGAAAATATGATGGAGAGACTCACTATGGAAAGTAGACCACCTCCCAGTGAAGAATAAGAGCAACATAATGGAAACAAAAGCTTTAGAATACCCCTTCCTCCACCAATAAATGAAAGAATTCTTGAAGACCAACAAATCAGGCCACCTTTCTTGGAGAATTATGTTGATGAGGAGGGAGTAAAATACCTAATGGAAAATCAAAATCATCACTTTGATGATATTGATTTCAAGATTTTCCTTGCTGAAGGAGACAATTTCTTTTCTCAGGAAGAGGATGCGCTTGTTCAATTAGTAGTCGAGCTTTTGCAGCTGTAGTTTCTTCAAAGACATGATATGTTTCCTAATAATTTCCATCATCCTGCTACAAAATTTGTTTGTGGTGCTTCTAAAGAAAATCTTAGTCCACATGTATATGATGAGAAGGAAGAGGATCAGCTCAGTGAAGCGCAGGAGGTGGGTTATGATGATTTATTTGATCAAGATGGTGGTCAGTATGTTGCAAATTCTATTATGTATGGTTTTAGATAAGATTTTAGTCTACTTGGTTATGATGAAAAGGAAGGTGATTTACAATGAGAGGTTCATACTAAGTTTCTTTATGAAGATCATAGTCATCGTGTTGAAAATTTTGGTAGTGATATTTGTAAGGAAAATTTTAGTTTTCCTATATATGATGAGTATGAGGATGGGTACTTGGATGATGCACCTGAAGAACAAGCAGTCTGCAATAAAGAATTGGATCACCTGAAGGAATATGAGGGTCCTATATGGGATGTCTCTTCATGTTTTTCAAATTCATAATTTTCATGTCTAGAAGAGTGCATTTCACTTGATTTTATTGAAGAGGAGGATGCTATTTCTGTTGAAGTACAGAAAGAGAATCAAGATATTACTTTAAAATTTTTGAAGGAGATCGTTGATGCTCCATTTGAAAAATGTAATGACCATTATTTTCAAGGCTCTTGTGAAAAATGGTTTGACAATGTGCAGGTGGGATTACAATTTGAGCAGGCCTATTGGTGCAAACAAATGGAAGAAAAATTTGAAGATTTTCCTATATTTTATGATCCAGTGTCTGAATATATGGAGAAGCCTTGTCATGACAAGCACATAAATTTTTTTTTTGTAGGTTGTCATGACGTAGTGGCTAAATATAGGGAAAAGCTTTGCAGTGGCAATGGTAGGTTATACATGTGTAGTAAAGATCATATCTCTCATCATAACTTGTTTCCATTAAGTCCTTAATTTATGATCAAGTATGATGAAGGAGCTCAATCATTGGATCATTTTCTTAACTGGATTCATTGGAAGACATAAATTACTTGATTGAGCATTGTTGTTCAGTAAGTAGGGTAGATAGGAATAAATAAGCTCAACATGGTGAGCATTTCTTTTTGCAATTTTCTAGTTTGCTTTCAGTATCTGTTCTATTTTTGTTTTCAGAAAATGTTTCAGGAAATCTTGGGACCAACCTAATGGATCAAGCACCTAGGCTATGTGGTTCTTTTCTACCTCATAGGGAGGATAACAATCCCTGCGTTGGATCCGTTGTTAGCACCTGTGCTAAATTTTGAAGTTTTCTACCTATGACATTAACACTAATCCCTTTTGAAACATATGGAACAATGAAAAATGAGGGGTAGGTTCAAAAAAAATTCATTTATTATTACCTAGAGGTATGCAGGAGAAGGTTTGATGTTTCTGCGGAGGATTATTCCTGATCTTGTATGTCAAAATAGTAAGAAATCCTTTGGTGCAACCTAAAAATGTTCTTAAGTGTGAGAAATATGATCAAGGATAGGCCTTGGAAAGAATGAATGGTGGAGATCCGACCTTCAAAAGAGATCAAAGGGTCAAGAATCATTTTCTCTCAGATAAAATTGGGAGAGGGAGTCCAGAAGCGGAAAAAACAAAGTTTTGGTCACTAAAACGTTCAAGTACCAATTTCTGACTTCTGCAATCCAAGATTCGATGATCCAGAATGCTTTCACCCAGATCAACAATGTGGAAAGATGAATAAAGGAAAAAATATGAAATCAGAAAACTTAATTATTTGATCCTGAAAAGTTGATTTTTTGGGTTCTGCTTTTTTCTAGATCCAACAGTCGAGAAAGCTTCAGCATAGATCAACGGTGTAGAAAGGCACAGAACGGCGAAAATAAGAAATCGGAAATAGGAAACACAAGGTTCCTAGGTTTACAAAGTTAAAGTTCTGCTTTTCGCTTTCCATGATCTAGGTTCCGCTTTTCACCAGATATACGACTCAGAAAGCTTCTGCCTAGATCAATGGTGCGAAAAAGTGTAGAAGGGAGAAAATTGGAAATCGGAATGCTAATTTTTATTGTCGTGAAAATTTGAAGTTCCAAGTTCCACTAGATATACGAATCAGAGTGATTTTGCTAAAATATTGATAGTGAGGAAGGATTTAAGGGAGGAAAGAATAAGGAGGAGCCAGAAAGACTAGAATTGAACCACAGGAAAACTATCGGCCCATTTTCCACCTTCCATAGATTCTAGATCGATGGAACATAAACATGATTGAGTTAATATCAACAGTCAATAAGTTATTTCCCTAGTAAAGATGCATGGAAGGAGAAATTCTATTGTAGAATGACGAAGGAGGAGCTGAGCCATCATTTTTTTCCAATAGGCGTTGTTTCTAGATCATGGCGAATCTGCGAAATCTTAGTGTGTTAGGATTTTATGTGTGCATGATTGATTCCTGATTTAGGTTAACTTCATTTGGATCTATTTCAAGGTTAGTCTCGGGAGCCTATTCACACTATAAATACACCCTGAAAAGAGGAATAAAAGGTTGATTATTGTTGTTTGACATTCATTTTTGAAGCCTGTGCGCTTGGTTATGTAGCTTTGCAACTTTCCTTAGGAGGATTAATGAAAATCATGGGTTGAATGTCTGAGATTCATCATGACATTCATTGTTTAGTCTGTTTTTTCTTTGAATATTTCACTTCCATGAATGTGTATTTTTGCTAATGCGTTTCTAGTTAAATGTGAGGAATTCACTCTCTGTTTAGCACTCCTTGCATCAGATAATGCATTTGTCTATGTTTCTAGTAAATTCTTTGGAATTCATCTTCTATGCTCCATTGTAGTTATCAACCTTTATTTTTGCTTTTGCTAAAGGTGTTTGCAAGAGACTTATCCACATATAGGTGCCTCTTTCTTGATTGGGCTTCTTATCCTTTACCCCCACAATCCCTCAAAAGATATTTTGTTGAATATTGATGGCTATTTTTCTGTAGACTATGAATGTTACCCCTGGTTGTTATTTGTTTTAAGTCCTTGAATGTTTCAATATTTGACTCCATAGCCCAATGGTGTTGTCTGTCTGTCTATCTTACACTCTTTTAAGCCCTAACAACCTGTTTTCCATTAGAATCTATGCCTTCTGAAAGCTGTTTAAAGCTAACTTTGTATGTGAATTTGATTTTGTGACGATGAGAGAGCCCCATCTAACTGTAAGGCTAGAATATAGTCTAAATATTGGTTGAAATTGATACCCCTATGAATTCCTACCACAACCATAGGAAAAATAAAGGGTGATAACAATACCCTTATCCCTCCTCTTGCTGCAAACGTAAACATGAGCTTTGTCAGTACCATGAATACTATTCATTTACCAAGTAAAATCCTAAGAACATGTTTACAAAATGTCTCTTTCTTGTGAAGATAGACTTTCTGGTCAGTGTATTGACAGGTTTTGTTACAACGGAATATTTGCAAATACAAAACACCATAGAAATATTGGATGCCTAGAAACACCTCAAAAAGGTTAAAAAGCCACACCAGTTATCCCAATGCTAAACCAAAAAAACCCTTATGCCTTAACCTTTTCCACTAGAAGATCTTCGACTCTCGCTAGCTTCATAAAACTAAAAAAAATGTAACATTTCTACCATGAACAGATAATATCTCAGCTCTCTCTTTCCCCATGGGACAAAAAAAACCAAATGAATGGTTCAAACAAGTCCCCCAACATTAAACCACTTACTAAACCCTAACTACGATAGTGGACAGATGAATGGTGCATATGTCATTTAGAAGTTGCATGGAGAGCATGGCTGCGATGTCAACTTGAAGCCAGGACACACCCTTTATTACCAAACTCAACCAAGGATAGGAAGAAATAAATCACATCCAAAGCCATCATGAGGCTTATTCATTTCTCACGGTTTTCATTAAAGTCCAAACAATGCAATATAAGCCATCTTTCAACCTTACAACTTATTGTATGAACCATGGCATAGATCACACATAATTCCAAACCTTTTACTAATGCAAAGAACCTTTACATCCTGGATCATGGGGTAGGGCATGCCATAAACAAAAAATATATACATTTCCAAACAAAATATTGTTTTAAACATCGAAAATTTATGTTATTTATAACGAAGGTTTACGATATGGTTAGTACGATATTCCTTTACAAACCCCAATCCATTGCGCTTAAGGGGAGGGTCACCACCCATGATATCTCAGGCTATGGTAAGGTCTAATGCCTTTGAATTATATTTAACCAACTTATTACATAAGGGTTGGGGACAAGACTATAGATAATATCCCATGCCCTAGGGAAAGTAAGGCCCCCATAAAAGTAAGCAAAATAATAACAAGTAAACATACAACATCACTTGTGTGATTAGGAATCTAGTTTCAAATAAAGCTAGCCATTGCTGCAACTAGAAAAACTTGACACATTAGACATCATAAAGATAGTAAAATTTGCATAAGTAAAATATGAGAAATATGCTAGTAAGTTACTGTAAATCAATGCGCTTTTTTTTTCTACGATTTTAAGTTGTGGTACATAATGGTATCAGAGAACAGTTACAACACTAGGTTTGAATCGACTCAACATTTACACTAATAAATAAACAAGAAAAACTAATTTTATTTTATTTTTTGGGTTTAAATTCTTTTACAAAATAGAAAGAGAAGGATAATTGTATTTTGCTAGAAAACATGGTAGATGTAGAGATGTCTGCAAAAGAAGAGCGTCACCTAGAAAATAATTTAAATAATGAAGAGAGAAATTTGGGTAGACTTAAAATAAAGCCAAGATAATAAATCTAAATTGCTAAGAACTATGAAAGAACTTAGACCAGAGCTAAGAAATGTTGAATAAGGCAATGAACGAATCTTAAAATCTCAAGAAGAATTAAATATTATTCTATTAGATAAGATACATAACAATAAAAAAATAAAATAATAAGGAATGTGAACATGACCTACCAAAAAGTACACCTTACAAACATAAGGGTAGAAAACATGAATTTTCCAGTCATAAACCTGAAACTTCCAGTGAAGAATCAATCAAACATTACTTAGGAAAGCAACAAGATTCAAGCGAAAGTAGTGATGATAAAAAAAGAAAAAGAAATACAGACCCTATGAGGAAATATTTAGGGATTTTAAGGATATTAAACCACCAATTTTTAATGGTAAAATTGAGAAAGGTGAATAAGCAGAAACCTGGTTGTTAGGAATCAAAACATATTTCCAAATAAACAATTATTCTGACGAACTACAAGCTAAAATGGCCATCTATAATCTGACTGGAAAGGAAGATATATTGTGGCCGTATATAAAGAAGGTCAAGGGAATAAAGGAAAGACATGTAACTTCAAAAATGTTTAAAAGCATTTTTAAAAGAAAATACTTATCAGAATAGTGCTACGAAGAGAAGGAAAACGAATTTTATGAGTTAAGACTAGGAGCCATGACTATGAAAGAACTCTGTAGTAAGTTTCTGAGCCTACTTTGTTACGTACCTTACATAATTGATGAAAAACCTAAAATACAATGTTTTCTCAGCTGTTTTGCTATCATGTTCAAAGAACATATTGAGTATTATAATTCGAAGATGCTAGAGGAAGCGATGAGAAAGACAAACTTCTATTACGACCAAAACAAAAATAAAAGGGAAAGTGTACCAACTTGGAAGAATAAAAGGAAAAAACAATTTTGTTCCAAGAAAGAAACAAAATAAATTCCACAAAAACATGAGGAATTAATATAGGGGGTATCAAGGTAATAACTACAAAATTTTTAAACCACATAATTCTGCAGTAAAAGAACCTCCTATTCAATTTTAACAAAAAACACTGCACAAAAAGAACCCTTAAAATGTTGGGAGTGTGATGGGCCGCATTACTATAAATACTTCCCAGTAAGAAATAAAAGTTTTATGTTCACTGCATTCAGGAAGAAGTTATAGTTGGATACATGGAAAGGAGCATGCCCAGGATTTGTGCTACTTTGGAAAATCAGAAAGAATACCATGAGACTTCGATGGTCGAGATCGAAGGTATGGTATATAGTAAACCTATTTCCATTTTGATTGATCCAGGTGCAAGCCTAAGTTATATATCACCTAGAATAGTTTAATTATGTAAATAGCACCCGAAAATCTTGATAATTCATGGCATGTACATTTAGCCACCGGTACTAAACATAAAGTTAATAGTTTTGTTAAGAATTATGAATTGTTGATGAATGATTTCATTACGCATGTTGATTTTAATATTTTTCATTTAGGTTCCTATGATCTGTTAATAGGAATTGATTGGATAGAAAAACACAAAGTAGTGTTAAACTATTTTGAAAATTTTTTTACATGTATAAACGATGCTGGAGACACTATAAAAGTAGGAGGGATTCCTAGGAAAGTTACAATTAGATATGTCTTTTCTTTACAAATGAAAATATCAGTAAGAAAAGGATGTAAAGTGTTTGTTGTCTATATAATGAATTATAATGAAAACGACAATAAACTTAAACTAGAAGACATACCAGTCTTGAAAGAGTTTGAAGACATATTTCTGGAAGAAGTCCCTTGACTTCCACCAAAAAGAGACATCGACTTCACGATATGATACCTAGAGCGATACCAACATCAAAATATCCTTACCGAATGAAAATAATAGAGGTCATAGAGATAAAATTTCAACTACAAGAATTGATTAATAAAAAGTATATTCGACCTAGTGTTTCCCCTTGGGGAGCATTAGTCTTATTTGTGAAAAAGAAAGAGGGAACCTTAAGGTTGTGCATAGACTATCAACAACTAAATAAAATGAAAATTAAGAATCGATACTTGCTACCTCGGATATAAGATATATTCAATAAATTCCACGGAGAAACTATCTTTTTGAATATAGACTTAAGCTCTGGTTATGATCAAGTACAAATAAAAGATGAGAACAACTTTAAAAATGCATTTAGGAACCTCTATGGTAACTACGAGTTTGTTGTAATTCCTTTTGGGTTGACAAATGCACATGTTGCATTCATTTGTTTAATGAACAACAATTTAAGTAACTATATGGGTAATTTTGTGGTTGTATTCATAGATGACATACTAATCTACTCGAAGAATGAACATGAACATAAGGAACATTTAAAGATAATTATTCAAGTACTAAGATAACACAAATTATATGTGAAGTTCATTAAATGTGATTTCTTTAAAGATAGGATTCAATACCTCGGACATGCAGTGTCCAAGGATGGAATCTTTGTCGACGCCGACAAAAGCAAAGGCATCACTGAATGGTCGGTTTCTAAAAATGTAAACAACATCATATCATTTATGGGGATTACCAGATATTACCAGAAGTTCATTAAAGGATTTTCTAATATTTCCTAGACCATAACTTCCTTGTAGAAGAAAGGTAAGAAGTTTGAATGGACTGAAAAATGCATGGAAAGCTTTAATAAACTAAAACATTTATTAACTACCCGACCGATCCTAAATATTGTTGATCCTTTCAAGGAATTGATCGTATGTACCGACACTTGCACGGAAGGATTAGGAGGGGTTTCAATAAAAGAAAATTATGTTGTGGCATATGAGTCTAGGAAATTTAAAGAACATGAAAAGAATTATGCTATGCATGATTAAAAAATTTCTGCCATAATTCATGCCTTAAAAATGTGGCGACATAACCTAATTGGAATGAAATTTCTTCTTATGTGAGATAATATAAGTCTTAAATACTTATTCGATCAACAAAATTTAAATGCTAGACAAGCAAGATGGATTCCCTTCTTAAGATAATATGATTTCGAATAAAACACATAAAAGGAAAGGAAAAAAAAGTTGTAGACACTTTGAGATGTCATGCAAATCTATTATTTGCAAGAAGCAACTGCGAATATGATCTGGAAAATCATATCCTAAGTGTGGAAAATGATGATCAAGAATATCAAATTATAAAACAAAATAGTTCTAAAAATGAACATAATCGAGTAAAAATATATTTCAACCTAAATAAACGAGGATTGTTGCTGCATAAAAACAAGTTGCACATACAAAATATAACAGAAATCAAACCTACACTCATGAATGAGCTACATAAACGACCACATTCAGGGCATCTTGGATACAAGAAAATGATCACCATGACCAAAAATGTTTTTTTTTCCAAACATGAAGAAATAAGTGGCAGAATACTTAGGAGAGTTCCAGGTGGGACCAGAGCACATTCTTGATAGGAGAGAACTTTTACTCTAGATCCGTACCATCGGACAAGTCAAGGTGCAATGGAAGCACCTTAGTCTGGAAGAAGCTGCTTGGTAACTAAAAAGTAATATGTGGGAGTCATACATCGTCTTATTCCAAGATGATGAAATGGACGAATAAAGTAGAAAGATTATAACACCGAGGCCGATTTTCTCCTCTAATGGAAAGTGTATGTAATGCACCGTAAATTAATAATTTATTATTAATTGTACTGAAAACGCATTAATTATTATTTTTTTATTATTTTATTATTTTTGGTAGAAAGTAAAAAATAAAACATTTTGCAATAAATAAATTTTATTTAATAAAATATGTTGAAGAGGGACAAAAGTTGAAATACTTGTTAAAGAGTGTTTGTTGACCCACATAAAGAAAATATGAATGGTTGAATCCATTTAGTGAGAGCTTAAGATGTAGGAGGCATCATCACCAAAAATCAGGTCACAACTCCTAGTTGAGTGCTAAAGTGAAGGAGGCTCATAAATTCCAAGTCCTAGGAAAAATACTATATATTAGTATGTCTCTGAGTAGTTGGAGGATAGCATTGGATGAGGATTAAATCTGTGAATGCAAGAGATGGTGCATTGAATTATTTTTCTCCTGTGGTTCAACGAACATGCTCAGGGGTTGTGTAGAATGTAACTTTGCTACTCTTGGAGTTGGTTGGGAGGAAAAAAAAATTCCACTTTTGCTTTCCTAGCAGTGGTGTCAAGTTCTTGTTTTATGTTTAAAATTTATAGTAGAATGTTTATTCTAAATATGAATAAAAAATGTAAGACCTAGTATGCATAGTTAGTCTATATTCAATTATCAATATCTATTTAGTCATGTTGGTTATAAATGTTAAATGGCAATTAAAAAAGTGTTAGATCAGGCATCCATACTTGAGGTAGGATTTCTTGTACTGCTTTATATGCTATAAGACGTATCCAGTACTTAATAGAAATGATACTTAATTATTATTTATGTGACATATTTAGTGTTCATAGATTTTCTTGGTGTTTTCTGTCCCTCTCCCATTCTGAACTTAGGTTCATCCCCTTATTGGTCAGCATAACAAATCCCAAGATATAGACCCTACGGATTGGAGCTCACCCGACAACACTTGCGAAAAAAATGCTGTCTCACGAAAGATATCTAAGTCCTTATGGGTAACTTCCAAAACCATGTTTCCATAGCTTGTGTGGGAGGGTGTTCTGGTACATTGGCTCTACACTAAGGTTTTTCAACAAATACTGGGAAGGTGGGATACCAATTTGCACAGTACTTCAATACCAAGTTATGATTCAACCCTTATTTATGAGGTCCCACGCAACCACACAGTGAAATGACAACATAGGCATATTGATTATTATAATGAAATATTCATACATTTATCTGTTTTCAACACAATAATCACTCAATCATTGAACACAACATTTATGCATTTAACTAAACTACTCAACATTCACACATATACATAGCATGTAACTTGGAAACCCGGATGCACTTTTTTGTCTACACACAAAGCTGTAGTCTCTATTCAAGATATTATCTTCTACCTTTACAGATTTTTCCTCCCTCTCATGTTCTCTGATTTTCTCTCTTTCTCCCCTTATTATACTACTACTAGATATCTGCACACGATTGGGATCAACTCAACCTTATCTACCTATCTGCGCACTCAGCTATAGAACCACTACTCTGATGCACTCAGAGATCCAGATTCATTCACCAAAAACTATCTACCTCTAGTTTATCTCAAGCACCTTTTCCAAGAGTCTAGATACTTCCTCAAAATTGTTGTATCAACTAACCAGCTAAAACTATCCAACCCATTTACAACTTGGGTTTCCTATTTTATATCACTATTACAGACTCGATATAGATCCCATACATGCTTGTCATAAACTCAATACTGATTTGATATAGACTCTAATAGATTCATCTTCAGTCTCTATCTCGGACGACTTACTATCTTCAACCAATAGGTTGTCTTTCCTATTCTAGAAATACATAAAAAAAAGGTGCTATCGGTCTGACTTACACTGAAGATTCCTTTATGCGTGTGGTTTCCATCGGATCCAACCAAGCTTGTACCCGCGATTGCTAAGGGTTGTCTCTTTTTCAGTGTTATGCCTTACTGTCATTTTCTTGCCTTTACACTTCTTCACATGCTTAATTATGTGAATACTCTACCATGTCATCTCATATCTTGATCTATCCTTCAACTGCAGCTTACTTTATTGGCACAGCTTCCTCGCCTCGCTCCTTCTCTCTATCTTCTTATTCACTTTCCTTCTTCTGTTTCAACATTCATACCTCCCCTTTGATGCTTCTTCTTCTATCGTATCTCCTTCCTCTTCTCCTTTATAGTATTCTCCCATACTTAAAAAAAATTCTACATGAATTCTTCCCTTTTGTCCCAAGGCCCAATAGGCCCGCAACACTCACTTGTGGCTCATCTCGATCCACGCGAGCTAGTACTCCATAAACTAACTTGCGCTGATTTTTTTTCTGAAAATCCTTCACTATTTTCAGCAACTTCTCTATTTCTGTGCACACTTCCTTCTCTTTTTTTTGCATGTGTTCCACTAGGTTATAACTAGCATGTTCTGGCATGTCTCTTTCTACAAAGGACACTACCTCATGCACCTTTTGGTGCACATGCTAAATTATCCTTGTGACTCATTCTTTTTTTGCTTGTAATTCCTCTACCTTCTCCTCGCACTGCTGCTACTGTGCATGCAACACAGTGGTTTGTTGTTGTAGTCTGCACACTTATGTTGTCTTGACGTTTTTATACTTGAAGGGAAGTTGATTCATCTCATTTCACATATGTGTGATATTTTCTTCCACCGTGGTGAGCTCATTTTCAATATTTTGTGATTTCTCATCATCTATTAAGGCTTCCCAAGTCTCGGAGACTTGGTCTACAGCCTTAGCAAATGTTTGTGTGGCATCTTCTATTCCTTTCACAGCCTGAGTAGCTGAGTCTCTTCTATGTGCCAACACTTCTGGAGGTGTGATTGGTCTCCTTTACTCCTCAAATTGAATTATTTTTTTCTAAAGGTTAACTTCTATCTCAGCTAATTGTAATATTTTGGTGTCTAAGGCCATTTATGGTGTTATTCCTTATTCTTCAAAGCTTCTATAGGCCATGGAGACTGCTTTAGTGATTCTTTGGCAGTTATCATACAACTCTAGCTTCTTTTACTCAACCTATTGAATTTCATGTTTCATTTTCCCGATGTCTTGATGTGCAGTATTTACCTTTGTAGCCAGGTGGTGCTCAAGCAACCTTATTTCTACATTGACAACATTCTGGAACGCATATACCTAATTCATGTGCATATATGAAAAATATCTAATAAGTTGGCCAGTATCCTGAAATTCAAGATTAGATTTCGGGGTACCACTCTTAAAAACATCTTTAGAGACTCGTACTGTTATTGGTAGGGATGGAACATAGGCCACATTTTGTTCCATTCGCGATGTTTTGTATGGGGATTATGACTCAACTATTGGAATTGGACACAACAAAAATTTTAAATTCTTCCACTTATTTATAGAGAACCTTAAGAAGGTTAGTGATTGTACCTAAAATCTCCTCCTATTATTCTTCTATAGACTTGAAACTACTTTGCCCTGTTTCGGTGATTTCTTTAGTCATTAGTTGCATATCATCATTGTCCAAGACAATAGTGTTTTCATCTGATTCAGCCTTCATCATATTCTTCATTCTTCTTGGATGCACTTGTTCTTCTTGAGCGCCCCCCCTCATGTTCTGATTCTGGGTCTGCTGGCATTGAGGAGCTGTGACTTTCGTCAGAGTGTAAACCCTCAAGGTGTTCTTCTTGTTAATTTTCCTCCTCTTCTATGATTTGTATGTTGTGCTACTAGATTTGTTCTTCTGATACTAGAACACACCATTCCTTCGGCCATTGATTAATAATTTCTTGAATCTCCTCCTTGGTCACGATAAACATGGATTGTATCTTTGGACAATGTGATTGTTGTCATGGCTGTAGTTAAATATGGTGCGATCCATTTCAATCTTAACAATGGAGTGAAATTGATGGATAGTTGTCTCTTATAACTGGAACATGCTCTTTACTTGGTGTCGTACAGCCTCCGCATGCATAAAGAATTCGATATTTCTCTCTTGTTGTCGTTCTTTTTGTTCCTTCTCGTACCATAGGTTCTGATACTTTGCTCCTTGACAAGGTACCTGCAGGTCGACACCTTGATAGTGTTATGGGTTAGACCATGCAATGAAAGAAATTAAAATTAACAGACATGAGTAGTGAGATTCCCACCCCCTTTCCTATGCGTGAGTGGTGTCTTGAACAATCTCATTCAAAAATAATTCACATCAGTCGATCGGATTTCCTACCGTGGAGAGCTCTGCAAGGGAAATTTTGTTATAATAATCAAACCATAGTTATCTACCTTAGACATTAATTAATCCTTTTCTACCTTATTTTCCTAGTTTCCAATATTCCACTCTATGCAAGTTGTCTTCCACATGTCCTAGAAGTCAAACTTGCTAAAATTGATTCATGGGGCGCTTGGGAAACCTCCTGGAAACCATATTTAGCAGTTTTGATTTATTCTAGATCCTCCCTAGTGTATATTTTCTTTTTCTGCTAAGTTGCCTACTTTATTGATATTTGAGGCAAAAGGGAAAGTAAGACTAGGTGTAGTTGACTTGTTTTTTTCCCTCATTGTCCTCCATTATTTTATCCTAATAAAAGAATGTATGAGTTTCCTTTCCATCACCTATTAGCTTTCCTACTTGAATTTTCCAATTCGTGAGCCTCTAGGTAGATTTGGAAACTGCTTTATGCACCTATGGGGGATTTGACTAGATTTAGTAAGCTTGCTTTTGACTATTTCGAATGGCATCCTTATGCATTCGAATCTCTCATGTAATTATATATTGTAGAAGCCTATGATTTCATAAGGTTTTCTATTGTACACTTATTCAATACAGATTAGTGTTATGCTCGAATTTTAGTCTCCTTTGTGTGTAAATTTGCATGTTTCATTAGCAATTTTGTGAGTTCAATTGTTTTATCAATTGGGTTCAATTTCCACATGGTATCAGAGCCAAGGTCTCAGGTTCAATTCCCCTGAGCTACACCAAGGGAGGGGTGTTGGATTATTAGGTACCTCCACATGGTATAACTGCCGCACCTCCGGGAATATAAAAAAAGTGGTTTAACCACCACTCCTAGTGATAGGGCCTTGTGTTGGGTTTCAAATGTTCACCAATATCTACAGGTTTTGGTGTAACGGAAAACCTTACATGGTATTAGAGCCTTTACATATTGATTTCTCTCCTTCCATATTGCTTTTTCAGGTTCGACATCTTGACTGGGAGCAATCTGCAGGTTGAAGGGCACAATTCATAGCTATGGATCAATCTGAGAAGATCATCTTGACTCCATTTAATTTCTTTGAATGGAAAGCAGATATGGAGATATTGTTGAGAGTGAAGGGTATCTACATGGTGACTATGGAAACTAAGGCAGAGCCCAAGGAAGCTACAGAGAAAACTAAATGACACAACAGGAGGGATGAGGCCTATGGTCTTCTGTGTTTGAGCATATCCAGAGACCTCCTCTTCCATCTTAATGGATTGACATCACCTAATGAAGTATGGGAGAAGATTGTAGAACTTTTTGGTAAGACAGATGAGATGAGAGGACATCAAATAAAGAATGAATTGATCTCTTTGAGTCCCAACAGCTTTGAATCCCTACAACTCTACTTTTCCAAGTTTAAAGCCCTTGCTTTGTAGCTAAAATAGTGTGGAATTGAAAAGAAGGAAGAGCAGCTAGTTTTTTCCATACTCTCGAAGCTTGGACTTGACTATTCAGTGTTTGTTTCAACCTTCCATGCCACCAAGTTGACAGCTCGAGCCTGGAAGATTCCTAAGCTTGCAGAGTTCATGGAATCCCTCACACAAGAACAAGATAAACTGGTGATGATGGGCACCATCAAACCTTCCAAAGACCAAGCTTTGGTTGCTGGAGATTCGAGGGTGGATTCAAAAGGCAAGAAGAAAGCTAAAAATCCACCTGAGAAAAAGAGAGGCAAGAAAAAGTCTCAAGAGGAGCCCCAAGGCTCCAAGAAGAACTTCCAGAAGAAGAAGAATAAAGGATAAATGAGCAAGTGCGCATAGTGTAGTAAGGGCTATCATCCTGAAAGCTCCTACATGAAGAAGAAAATTGACATGTTGACCCAAATCCCGGATAAGAATAACATCTCCCTTCCTGATTTCTCAAAGAAGAGGGAAGGAGGATCAAATTCAGAGGACAGAGAGAGAGTACATGCATTGGTTGCTAGCACATCAAGCTCACCTAGCTTCATCATAGACTCTGGAGCTTCAAGACATATGGTTTTGACCAAGGATTCATTCTCCTCTCTTGGCATCTCTAAAGGTCCACCAATAGTGCTAGGAGATGACTCTCTCACTGACAGTTTGGGCAAAGGAAGGATTGATCTTGACCATGGTAAGTTCAGTAATCTATTGTATGTTCCAGGTCTTGCCTCTAACCTCTTTCCTGTGTATTAGATGACCCACATAGGGTCTCCAAATAATGTCATATTATCCCCTGATGATGTTGAGATCATAGAGATCTCGAATGGTAAAGTCATTGCAAAAGGAGTTGTAGATCACACTTCGAAGGTATACATGTTTTCACATTTTCTGGCCTACTCAAACCCCTCTTCTCTTCTGATTCATGCTAATGAGGCAAGAAATATTTGGCATGAAATATTTTTCCATCTTAACTATAAGTATCTTTCTGATCTAAGTGAAAAATAAATGGCCATAGGGTTACCAAAGATTAAATTTTCCAAGGGAGTCTGTCAAGGTTGTATCCTAGGAAAACACCCAGAGCATAAATTTGAGAGAGCTAGTCATGAGAGAAACTCTGCACCTATTGAGTTGATCCACAGTGATGTTGCTGGTCCATTTCCTCCTATGTCAATGAGTCAATACAAATATGCATTGACCTTCATAGATGAATTTTCAAGGTATAGTTGGGTTTACTTCCTGAAGCATAAGTCTAAAGTTTTTGGCCTCTTCAAAGTCTTTAAGGCTTTGGTTGAAAACCAGTCCGAGAGGAAACTCAAGATCCTCAGATCTGACAATGGTGGTGAGTATGTCAAGTCTAATTTCATTCAATATTGTAAATTTTCAAGTATTCATATGCATCATTCAATCCCTTACACACCACAACAAAATGGTGTTGCTGAGAGAAAGAACAGATCACTGAAGGAGATGGCAACCTGTATGATGAAGGCTAAGACTTTGCCACCAAATTTTTGGGCCGAGGATATAAAATGTGCATCCTATATCTAGAATAGGGTGCCTCATAAACATCTTGATGGTATGACTCTTTTCGAATCTTGGAGTGGGCACAAGCCAGATGTGACCCATTTCAGGATTTTTGGCTCAAAGGCTTGGGCCAGAATTCCAACTAAAAAGAGAAAGGATTTGCATCCCAAAATCCAAGAGTGTATATTTGTTGGGTACTCTAAATATTCAAAAGGGTACAAGCTGATCAATTTTAGCACAAACAAATCCTTCATTGAAAGGAGTGTTCAGTTCCAAGAAGAGCCTTTATCAACAATTGAAGTTGGAGAGTGTTCTTCACCACCAGAACAATTGAATGTAAGTGAAGAGATAAATGATTTTTCTGATTCTGATATGTCTGATAATGATGATTTAATTGTATATCCTTATAGTCCTACAAGATCAAAATGGGAAGGAAATACCATTCATGCAGCTGGGGAACTAGCTGGATATCCTAGTGATCCTAGGAGGACTATATCTCAGTTTGAGAGTGCCCTGTGTATGAAAGACCCTTTGTTTGCAGAGAAATGCTATATGATGGTTGAATAAGACCCAAAGACATATGAATATGCAGCACATGATCCAATATGAAAAAAATCCATGAAAGAAGAATTCATCTCACTCCAGAAGAACAACACTTGGGAACTAGTTGATCTTCCCCCAGGGAGGAAGCTAGTTCAGTGTAAGTGGGTTTTCAAAACTAATTTTGCTGCTGATGGTTCACCTTTGAAATATAAGGAAATATTGGTAACCAAGGGCTACTCACAGGTACATGGTATTGACTACAATGAGACCTTTGTACCAGTGTAAAAGATGGACTCCATCAGGCTAGCCTTAGCCATTGCAGCTTTGAAGCAGTGGGAGGTACATCACATGGATGTGAAGTGTGCTTTCCTGAATGGAGATATTACTGAAAATATTTACATGCAGAAGCCTCAAGGGTTTGTTACTAATCCATATTTTGTGTGCAGGTTAAAGAAATCATTGTATGGGATTAAGCAAGCCCCCGGCGCTTGGTATGCAAAGATTGATGGCTTTCTGCTGTCATTGAGTTTTGTTCAATGAAAGTATGATCCTAATGTTTATTTGAAGCTGATTCATGTTTATTGGATGATTATTGTCTTGTATGTGGATGACCTTTTGATTACAGGAAGTTCAAAGAAAGAAATTGCCTCCTTGAAGGATGCAATGAACCATGCATTTTCTATGACTGATTTGGGGTTGTTGAGCCAATTCCTGGGTCTCGAAATTGCTCAATCCCAACATGGAATAAAAGTACATCAGTCCAAGTATGCTTTAGATTTTCTAAACAAGTTCAATATGAAATATTGCAAGCCAAGCAAGACTCCCTTCCTTTCAGGAGTTAAGCTTGAAGAAGCAGGTTCTTCTCCTATGGTAAATAATACACTGTATAGGCAATTGATTGGGTGTTTGCGGTACCTTACACAAACTCAACCTGATATTTATTATGCAGCAAGTGTGGCCTCAAGATACATGGATCAGCCTCATGAGATCCATTGGAGAGCAGTCAAAAGGATCCTTAACTTTGTTCAGGGAACAAGAACTCATGGGATCTTCTACAAAGCTAAATCTGATCTTGATTTGATTGGGTTTACTGACAGTGATTGGGCAGTTGACAACATAGATCAAAATTAAACATCAGGATATGTGTTCATGCTTTTTGAAATACCAATCAGCTGGTCAAGCAAGAAACAGAGTACCATTGCACTCTCATCTACAGAAGCAGAGTACATAGGAGTTATAATTGTAGCAACTCAATGTTTATGGTTGTAGGGGATACTTGTGATAATCAGAGCACCATTTGCATCTACAATGATCCAGTTCAGAGATAGAGAACTAAACACATTGAGATCCATATGCACTACATCAGACAACTTGTGCATGATGGCACCATTCACCTACTCTTCTGTGCATCTTCAGAACAAGTAGCAGACATCTTCCCCAAAGTTTTTTGTGAGAAGACATTCAGCAATCTCAAATCACTACTGGGGATTTCTGATCATGCTGTGAAGCATGATTGATGACAATATTTTCAAATTTTGTTTTAATGTCCATGTTTAAGGGAGGATTTTCCCACTGGGTTTTTGCCTCTTTCCTTGGTTAAATGGACATGCAATATGTAAAGGGTGACTAAGTCTTGTTGCTAGGCCCTATATTTTTCTGATATTTACTCATAAGTCAGGATTAAGGGGGGTTTTTAGAATAATCAAATCATAGTTATCTACCTTAGACATTAATTATTCCATTTTTGTCTTATTTGCGTAGTTTCCAATATTCCACTCTATGCAAGTTATCTTCCACATGTCCTAGAAGTTAAAATTGCTAAAAATGAGTCATGGAGTGCTTTGGAAACCTCTTGGAAACCATATTTAGTAGTTCTAATTTATTCCAGATCCTCCCTAGCGCATATATACTTTTTCTGGTAAGTTTCCTGCTTTATTGATATTTGAGGCAAAAGGGAAAGTAAGACTAGGTGTAGTTGACTTGTTTTTTGCCCTCATCATCCTCCATTATTTTCTCCTCATAAAAGCATGTATGAGTTGTCTTTCCATCACCTATTATCTTTCCTACTTGACTCTCCCAATTCGTGAGCCTCTAGGTAGATTTGGAAACTGCTTTATCCACCTATGGGGGATTTGACTAGATTTAGTAAGCCTGTTTTTGACTATTTTGAATGGAATCCTTATGCATTCGAATATCTCATGTAATTATATATTGCATCATCCTATTACTTCATAAGGTTGGCTATTTTGCACTTATTCAATACAGATTAGTGCTATGCTCCAATTTCAGTCTCCTTTGTGTGTAAATTTGCATGTTTGATTAGCAATTTTGTGAGTGTAATTGTTGTACCACTTGGGTTCAATTTACAAAAATTTCTCTCATCATACAGTGATATAGGAAATTTTTCGATGTAACTTGGATGCTAATATTACCTTGGAAGAAAATAAACCAGTGGGTTTATCAATGGTAGGAATCAAAAACCCTCTTTTACTTCTTTGCATGCCATACTTTTTCTTCATCCTCTTAGCTTTGTCTTCCTCTTGATATTTTTTTAGAAGTTGTGTTGGTTCCATTCCAGCATCAGGAAGGACCATGATGGAGGCGATGAGCTTAACATCCACAGGTATAGGTTTTCCCAACCAGAGAACCCCGTTATGGAAAAGTATAAGTAACTGCTTAAAAAATGTGCTAATTTGTGCCTCAAGCCCAAAATGTGGCATATATAACAATGATAATATTCCATACTTCTTGATTTGCATAGCACATTCCTTTGTAACATATCCTTGAGGCACCTTTGGTGTGTCCTGCACAATGTCCATATCATTTTTGCAGTCTAATTCTTCTTGTGTCTTGGTATCATGGTCACCATAATATAAATTTTTCACCTTGGGTAAAATATCTTTTAATACCTTCACTCTGTCGGGTACTACTGGCACTATTAGAGTATTATTTTAGTTCTTTGGGATTGCAGCTTCTAGGGAATTTCTGTGTCAAGGTGGGACATATGGTGGAAACAAGTTTCTTGTCTCAAAATCCTCTATTGGCGGTGTTGGCTCCAAGGTTGTCACTTATCTTCCCTTCCTCTTTCTGGTGCTAGTGCGATTCCCTTGCTTAGTCACTGGTGGGATTGGTCTTTCCTTTTGAACTGGTTTAGTAGCCTTTGGCTATACTCCGGGAGTAGTTTGTTCATTAACAATTCCGGTTGGTGGTGGGATGTAACCAACATTATCCTCCTTTATCAGGGTGGGTAATACAGACTTGGATTCAACCGTGCGTGTTCTAGAGACAAAGATGAACATACTACAACCTCACCATTTTAGCACTTTGATGTTGACACAATAACATTGGTTTTCTTTGGAAAGTAAGGAATAGGGTCATGGTAGTGAAGCTTGATAAATACTCTAATTGATGCTAGTCTTTCTTCGTACACACCGTCAAGTTTTCAGAAAGGAATCCATGATTTCCGCCACATGGACGTACCATGGAATCTTTCATCAAATATTTTTGTGTTACATCACCACTGTCCTTTCACTTTAAATAGTAGTTATTTTTAACAAGCGGGTTGGTATGCAAAAATATCATTGTAAGTTTCTCCCTCTTTTTTCTATTTCATGTCTAACAAAATGCCACATATTTTCATATGTGTGATCTCTTTCCGTACATTCCTTCTAACACATGGATATTATGGTGGATGAATCACTATCACTCAAATCCTTCATGATATTATACCATGCTGTGTAGTTATGCATAGTTATGCTGCATTGATGGAAGTTCATTTCCGCAATGGGTATCTCTTCAAAGAGATTCTCCTTTATTACCTGTAGCGCAACATCCACTGTTGGATGTTCACTTGTGAATTCAAATGTCTAGGTAGATTCTACAACTAATATTTCCCACTCAATGGCTCCTCGTCGTAGCTCTTCTGAGGTGTACCAACTTCTTGTGACCATTTCCAAAGTGTGGATGAAACGGTGAGCCCATTCTTGTCACGGATATTCTTGCCAAAGCATGTGACAATTCTCAATATGCTTACCAGAATATGTCAATCCTATGTATTTATTATCATAATAACTGATTTCTTCTTCAAATCAAATATCCATTAGTCTCCTACATTGTGTCCATTCAGAGATATATTGTTTATGTGTACCCCACCACCTACTAGGAATAGATTTCAACACATAGTCCAAAGCAGCAAATTGTTGTGATTATGTGAAATTTTGTTCAAATTATTCCAAAAAAGGATGCAAGATTAGAGATCCTTCATATGTACGAAGCACGCTTTCTTTGGATCCTACCCTTCAAATAGTTCTTGTAATTCCCGCACATCTGCGCATGGAGACTTCATGCACCGTGTTCTGCCAATTTTCAAGAGAATCGCCCGAGTCGGACGTGCACGATATTACACTACGCCAACTCAAGTTTCCATTAGGTGTGTGATTAATATACTCTTCCTTCAAATACATAATGTTATATAGCTGGTCCAGATAATTTTCTTGCCCTTCGCTATGCACAGACTCAGTTTATCATTATCCTTTGAGCGGATCAATGGGCCCAGCCACTCTTATTTCAAAATATTCAAAAGATAAGATCATTTTCTTGAAGTTTATAATATTTTGGTTTCCTATTGCCAAATCAATTCCTAGAAGTGCAGTATATGGGTTTGTGTCATCGACAATGTCAATGACTTCAAATTCAGCATATGTTCTCAACCCTTCAAATTCTACCAATACTTGGGTCAGTCTACCAATTGGTAGAACCTTCGACTGGTTTGCAATTTGTAGCTGAATAGGAGACTAGTCTAGTCATGGATTATTCATGCTTTCCCATGTCTGTCTTGTCAATATATTGAAATCTGAGCCTAGGTATAATATGATATAGTCCATATCACACATAATATCTTATATATGCATTCATTCACATTTCTCGGCATGTCTTCACTTTTCTCCCACTATGATTGATTATTTTCTCAGATCTTAGGTCTTCTGAGGTTTCTTCTATCAGTTCTGTCATATCTACGACAACATCTTTATCATGGTTTAGTGAAAAACAACTTTTGAAAAAGTATTTTGGCTTACTAATCTTTCTCATTGGAGGTTTTCTGATTAGTTGTTCAAATCGTTTGGGCATAGCTCTAAGTTGTCCAGATGTTAAGGGATGGTTGGTTGTAATGTCCCCAAAATTTGAAAATAATTTTTTTTATTAGGTTAGTCATTTATTTCCTGATCTTGAAATTCTTTATACTTACGTGGAATGTGTCGTTCTTCATTTACTATGTTGTATTGTCGTAAGTTGTTCTTACATCCTGCTTTCATATTTCCTGATATGGTTATTAATGTACTACTTATGTTATCGTGATGTTGCTTACTATCTTGTTCTATGGTTATGCATTTATATGTATGTTAGTTATTTCGATTATATATTCAATGGTTATAAAGTTCGATTACTATTGTATAAAAAATTATGACTTAACTTGTTATTGAAAAAGGGGTGGAGTGGTGGGACTTGTTTCCCTTATAAACACTTGATAGGTAATTGCTTTCTAATTGTCACTTCGAGGCTTACTTAGTTCTTATGAACTAATGCATTCCTTTCCTTTTCATGTGCAAGTGCACTTGATGATGGAAACCACTTATAAAAGGTTAACAAGACATACCGCCAGTTTCGTCACTATCACTTGGTTTGAATGATGACAGATTTATAGTCCTATCCTATTGACTACTATGAATAATATTAGTTGATATTTATGGAAGGCTGGATGTTTTGTTAGCCTATGTTGCACGAGCTACTATTATTATTTTTACAAACTCTACGACAGTGATTTAATTACTGTTGCACTTATTATTTGTATGGAACACATTTATTATAGTATTAAACATGGTTTTAAAGGTGGCATGAATTATACGATATGGGTTTGGAAATATGTTAATGGAGGCCTATTGGGTGCTGGGATAGACTCAATTTCTAATGCTTTTATCTTCACACCAACAAATAGACCCATAGTATAGGCCCTTTCGACAACAACCTACGAACATGTTGCAGTCTCACCCGAAACAGCTATGGGGTGCCGCAGAATCAGGTTTTTGCAAACGAAAGAGGGATATTACTATACCTTTAGCCTTAACAAAGAACAATTATGCAATACAGAGCTTCGACATGCACTTAAATAGCTTCGCAGTTAGATAGAAAGACAGTTTCTTGCTTAACCCTTAACTGGGAATTCACAGCGACGTTAATACTTAGCAATTTATCTTACTTTATCATTCATCTACTTATCAAATGCATAAAAACATAACAACACAAAATAAAAAGAAGCACCACAACACAAGATATACGTGGTTCACTCCCAGTGTAGGGGCTACGTCCACAGAACTGCGTTTATATTCAACAATTTACAAAAACACAGTTCTGATCTGCGCACTCAGCTGCAAATCTTCTCAACAACCCAAAACTGCGCACTTAGCTGCAGAACCTTTCTTCAAAATCCTCTGCACACTCAGTTGTAGAGGTCGTCCACGCACTCAGCTGGAACTTAACCTTAAACCCAAAATAGGCCTTAGCTTCTTCGCATCACATCATTCTCATAACAAAAATTGTACTTCACTCCTTTACATAAGTGCCTATTTATACAAGTGCACTATTACAATACCATGGGATTAAACCATGGGTACCTAAAAACCATGGGACATTTACAAAAGAAGGGGCTTCGACCCAACCCCAAATCCCCTAAGACTATTTTGGACCGCAACTCTGCTTACAAGCTTCGCACCAAAACTGCGGAGTTACCAAAATTAAGGACCTTCAAGGTCCGAGTCCCAACAGGCCTCTAAGACTCACCAGTGCCCCATCTCGAGACACTCTGCTGCTTTTCAGGTGGAAGAATCTTGTTGGAGAAGATAGTAAATTACTTGTTGAGGCTGCACATGATATCTTCGGCTGCTTGCTCCTTCTCCACTATCTCATGCACTGTTGCTGCAGATGCTTCGTTGGCCTTTTCCTGCGCAAACGCATCATACTCCTTCAAGACTTTGAGCTGGTTGTCCGCAGCAGTGCTCAAATCCAAGGCCTCATTAATAAGGGGCTGCACGGAGTTCACCAACAGTGTTTCATTCCTTCTACAAGACTCAATTTCTCACTGGAGCTCATTGCTATGCTTCACCTTAAGCATCTTCTGCATAGGAGGCAATGTCTTAATTTTTGCTTTTACTGTGTCCAGCTTTATCTGTCACTGCTTGATGGTTTCTTGCATCTTTTCTACTTCTGGGTTGTCCTGCAAGTTTTCCCAGGCCTCGACACTTTCGTCTAGCAGCTTTGATGTACTACTTACAAGATCCAAGATCTTTGTTGCTGAGGCCTGAATATCTCTACGACGTTGTTCCCTGACCTCTGGTGGACTCTCAGGAATGAGGCAAAGTTGAAGCTCCACAATCTGAGCCTCATGTTCTTCTTTCATCTTCTCTATCTGGCTTCGATACTGTTGTGCATAGTATTTCAGCTTGATTATTCTTTGCTCCAGTTCTTCTTCAGCCTGCATGTCGAAGTCAGGGAGACTTCGACATGCCTCATCCAACACTCGCGCTAGTGTATCCCGCTTGTTTTCTGCTTGCCTCTTCTTCTTTTTAGCTTCTTCCAACTGTGCTGTGAGGCTCTCACTCTGCTTCATGGTATTCTCTAACTGCATGTGTGAGTAGCTGTCTTGTTCTCAAATCTCCTTCATGAGTGCCAATTGACAAAGATGCAGCTCCGACATAGACAACTTGGTGTAATATATCTCAACTGTCATGCTCATCTGCGATTGAGATGCTGCATCATTTATTATAAGGGTTGCACTTGGTACTTGTCCTCTGTTGTTTCTGGCTGGCCATTGTCTCGTGTCTGGCTACGTTCCTACTGGAGAACTGCTTGCTGCAGTGCCAGTTGCTGATCTTTCCGCTAACGCCTTAAGTTCTTCAATTCGCTATGCTACGCCGGTGAGGGAATCAAGGTGTGTAGCTGCAAAATCTACCCATTTGCTGGATAATACCTCTGTAGACTTCCTCAGAGCCTGATCAAGCTCTTCAATCATCAAAGAGGGCTCTTTTACAATATTCTTGCCTTTTGACACCTTATTTTTCTTTCGGGGTTGAGGCTTAGTCACTTCCTCTACTTCGGGAGACTTGCGCTTATCTGGGCGATTGGGGTCTGAGATGGTTTTGACCGATTATTCTTCTTCTTCATCAGCTCCATCATCTCCACCCTGGTCACCTTCACTCTACTATGACTCATCTTGTTCTTCGCTCTCTTCGAGTGGGTCATTCTGTTGCGGCTGACTAGGACCTGCGGGGGACTGGTATGTTGGGCTTTGTTCCTGGGGGGACTGGTATGTTGGGCTTTGTTCCTACGTCCTTCATCCATTCAGCCGACCATTGCTGAACTAATACGAGGATGTCTTCCTGGTTTACCATGTATGGTAATTTCCACCATGCATGTTTGTTATCTACGCGGGCCTGGATGAAGACATTATGCATGTCAGCCTTGAATTTGGCCACTCCAGTGTACTGAGAAAATAGCTCATTACTGAGCCGCGATGTTTTCAAGATCTCATATGAAATACTCATCGAGTATAAGGAGAGCACGTAGTTCATCATCTGCTATAAGGATTTATCCTGTGAAACCCAAAGAGATGCATACCTTGCTGCGCCAGGCATCTCCGGAGGCACATCAACAAACTGTGCCTCGATAGGTTCTCTCCATCCTACCAATGCAATAAGCACTAACAACCATGACTAATGAAAGGGTCTACCTTTCTCCTATGTATCACAGACATCTTCAAGGAATTCTCTAGCAATGTACTCTGCCCATTTGTAACTGTAGCCTTCAGCACAGTTCGCAGCAATATTGACAATCGGGGTGGGTATTTCATTAGGTCTGCACTTCCGCATTAGCTTGCATGCTAGGATCTCTGCGGTGAATTGAATGTTTTGGTGTCAAATTTTCGAGGTTTGATACCCTCGCTTTCCTTTTGTCAAGCCGAAGCGGTCCTTCATGCTTTCCAACAAATTCAATCCCAGGATCAGGCCCTTCCTTCGGAAAGCTTGTAATCCTATGAATCAGCTCTTCATCAATAGCTATTTTCTGGCTTCCTATCCATAGGTGCCCATCATGCACCAACACCAATAGCTTCTTGACCACCACGGTAACCTGCGTGCTGCGACCAAAGTGGGGGACATTCAGCATCTTCAACAAGCCATCTTGCTCCAAGCCAGTAGCCCACTGTTTCAATTCAAGTAACGTTGTTCTAGCTTCCGGATAATGGACGGAGTGCAAGTATTTCCTAGGTGTGAACTATGGAAACTTCCCACGATCATTTGTATTGTGGTTTGCGTACTTGAGCCGGTCTAATCTTCCTGTCATCGTTCCGACCAACTTCACGCCCTGTGGCAGTGAATGGGTGCGTAACGTGAACTTGGATGTCCACCGAGGTGGCTGAAATCCTGGTCGAATAGGTGGAAGATATGGTGAACACTACGATGCAACGTTCTCATCCTCACTGAATTCTTCAAAACCTTCAGGTGGGAGCTTTGTTGAACCAGGAGGATTCATCTCGGGATCCTCCGGTGTCTTTCCTAATGGCTTGTGCCTTTCTTCGTTCCACTTAGAGAAAACTTCTGCCTTAAATTTCTTTCTGGTTGATCATGTCTGCATTGGTTGATTCATCATTGGGGGAGTTTCTTCGTAAGGTGCAAATGCAGGTGGTTTTCTCATAAATTTCTGCAGACCCCTCTGTTTGAATTCTCTCAAGAATTCCTTGAATTCACGATCAGCTGACATGGACTCAACTCAAGAAAATGTGTAATGCGAAATTCACAGGTCTGGGTGTCTTCTTATAGAATCAAACGACCAAATCTGCCATAACTGTGCATTAAAGACACCAAATCTAACTGAACGGCGGTAGATCTTGTCCAAACGGCGCTAGATTTCCCAAAATCTCATCATTACAGGTAGTTAATACAGCTAACGTACCGGTGCCGCCAAATCTGATTTTTTTCAATGGTCACATTTTAAGCTTCGACACACCTTTCTTCTTTGGCACAACCACTAACTTCAGCTTCGCCATAATAAGGATTTTCGACACAATATAGACCTTTGACCCATCCTGACACAAGCTTTGACAAAACTTCAAACTTTGACCCACAACAGAATTTCTTCCATAACCTTCGATATTTCGTAAAATTTCCAACAATATGCCAAATCTCTCTGAGAACAGCTTCATTATAGTCTAGCACCCAATTTCAATTGTTCTTGGTACTTAGAATCTTCTTCTTGCTATTACTTCTGATCAGGGGGTACAGGCCCGTCTCTGTACTTCTTTAATCTACTTCCATTCACCATGGAGGGCAAAATTTCTCCATTCTATTTAGCTAACTGAACTGCACCACCATCGGTAACTTTCTGAACTATGTATGGTCCTTTCCAATGTGTCTTGAACTTACCTGAAAACTTTATGAATTTACTGTCGTACAAGAGCACAAGATCACCATTCTGAAAATGATTCTTCTTAATGTGTCTATCATGCCATACTTTTTCTCTAGCTTTCTGTACTTGCTGTTGGAAACCTGCAATGAATCTGTCTTCTTCTAGTTCCAGTATCTTCGCTAGCCTTTCATTCAACACGGCTGGATCATCCATCTCTGTGAAGGCAGATATTCTGAGGATAGGAACAATGTACTCCATGGGCATAACTGCTTCCTGTCCATATACCAGCCTAAAAGGTGCGTGGCCTGTCAACTTCTTGCAAGTGGTTCTATAAGCCCATAATATTGCTGGAATTCTAAGATCCCAATCATTTCTGTTAATATTGAAAACCTTTGTCATAGCATGCTCAAGAATCTTGTTAAAGGCTTCGACAGTTCCATTTGCTTGAGGATGGTAGGTAGTACTCTTCTGATGATATACTTGAAATTCTTCGGTCAACGCTTCAATAGTCTTATTCAGAAAATGTGATCCTTGATCACTCATAAGAATTCTAGGACACCCAAACCTCGACAAGATATTATCAAATATGAATTTTGCAGCTGTAGCAGTACTGCAGTCCTTGACTGGTTGAGCTTCGGCCGAAAAAGTAAGGTAATCAGTTGCTGTAATAATGTATCTTGTTGCAGATTTCTTTGCAGGGGGATTGATTGGTCCAACAAAATCAATAGCCCATTTGTCAAATGATTGTAAAGTTACCTATGGAACCAGAGGCATCTCATCCCTCCTGGATGGTTTGCCTATCCTCTGATAGATATCACAGCTGTGGCAATACTCTCTTGCATCCTTATGAATCGTAGGCCACCACAATCCAGCTGTCAAAATCTTCTGTGCCGTAGCTTTTCCTGCATAATGACCTCCTGCTGCTCCAGAATGTGCCTCAGCCAAAATCAATGGGTTTTCATGCTCCAGGACACATCTGCACAGTATTTCATCTAGTCCCATCTTATATAGTTGTCCTTCTATCAAGGTAAAGTCAGCTGCTCTAACCACCAGCTGCTTCTTCTGCTGTGTTTTCATCTCAGAGGGTTTAAAACCTGTAGACAAGTATTGAACAATATCCTAAAAATAGTCATCAACCATCTGGATAGCAAACAACTCAGCATCAGGAAGACCTTCATCCAAACTAGTGGGCTCTTCTCCTGACTCGAGCCTCGACAAGTGGTCAGGCCCCAGGTTAAGTCTTCCTGGATTAACTATGACCTCAAAGTCATACTCCTGAAACAAAATCAGCCATCTGCATATCCTTCCACCTAACACAGGCTTGTTAACCAAATACTTCAAAGAAGAATGGTCAATGAACATCTTGAAATGAGATCCTCACAAATAATGTCGAAATTTTTGCAAGCCATAAACCATAGCTAGACCTTCTCGTTCTGTCGTAGTATAATTCTTTTCTGCTGTGGACAATTTTCTACTTGCAAAAGCAATAGGGCGATCAATATTAACTTCACCTGACTGAGCCAATACTATACCTAAAGCAATGGAAGATGCATCGACATGAATATGAAACTCCTTACTCCAGTCAGGGAATACTAAGATAGGGGCAATTACCATCTTTTCTTTCAAAATATCCAATCTTTCCTGACATTCAGGTGTCCATTCAAACTTAATATCTTTCTTCAATTTGTTTTCCATAGGGGCTGTAATCTGAGCATATCCTTTAATGAATTTCCTATAATATCCAGTATGACCAAGCGTAGTGTGAATTTGCTTAATAGACTTCGGAGGTGGTAAGTTCACAATAATGGCTATCTTTGCAGGATCCACTATCAATCCTTTCTTGCATACAATGTGACCTAGTAGACTTCCAAAATTTGCACAAAAGATACACTTCTTCAAGTTCAATGAAATCTAATGTTGTCTACACTTGTCTAGCATAAGCCTTAAACTGGCTATATGATCTTTCAATAAACCAAAGATAGTCCAGTCATCAAAGTAAAATTCCAATAACTTATGAATAAATTCCTTAAATGCAGATATGACTACTCTAAAAAACATAGCAGGTGCATTCTTCAATCCAAAGGGCATAACAGTATACTGAAAAGATCCCATTTCTGTAGTGAAGGTTGTTTTATGTAAATCCTCTTGAGCAATTCTGATCTGATGGTAACCTAAAAATCCATCAGTGAAATAATACACTTCTTGACCTTCGACATTGTCTAAAACTTGATCTGTAAAGGGAGTAGGAAAAGGATCATGTAAACATGCATCGTTCAGCTTCCTTAGGTCAACACATATTCTAATTTCTCCCTTGTTCTTATTTTCGTGTACCACCATAGGCATGACCCATTCGGACTCTTCGATAGGCTCAATGATTCCTGCAGCGAGCATCTTATCTAGCTCCATCCTGACTTTTTCTTAATACTTAGGGTTCATCCTATAAGGGAGCTGCTTCACAGGATTTGCATCAGCTTTCAAAGGTATTTTTATCACTCCTATATCACCAAGGATACCTTTCATTTCTGAGAACTTCATCGGAAATAAGTCCTGATACTCATGGAGGAGTTTAGTTACTTTGCTCACCATTTCTTCGTCCCAGTAATCTCCAATGGTAGCGTACTTAGGCATTTCTTCTGATCCAATGTTTACTTTCCTTGTTTTCAAGGGCTGAGTTACTTCAGGTGATTCGATTGCTGGTCCATGTACTTCACAATGTCCTTCTGACTCAGGAATATTAATGTTGTGAGGGTCATCATCTTCATCAATGGTGAGGTTATAGAATTCTACTGCATTAGCTTCTTGTTCCTTCCAGTCAGGTTGGTACTCAACTATTTCTTTATCATCAAATGCCTTAGTATGGATCAGCCTAATAGCTGCGTCCAAAGCAGGGAAAACCTCAGTAATAGAAAATGTGAGCACAAAACTATCAGCAAGGCTAACCCAACTTATAGTACCATGGCGAAGCTCCACCTCGGCATACCAGTTCTTTGCTACAGGTTCCAGAGTGTGTACAAACCTATGTACCCATTCTTCACAAGGTACATGCTTCCATGCTTCATAACACTCCTCCAAATGTTCCTGAGGGCTAGTCTTACCATTAAATCTGCTTCGTACCCCCTGAGCTTGATCCATGAATCTCAGGCGAAGAAACTTTTGACAAGCTCCCCAACTATGAATATAATTTTTATGACCATTCCACCATCTGGTAGCTGTGGCTCTGGATACTGAATCTAGAGTTTCCATTTTCTGTGAATCTGGTACTTGCTCTGAGAATTGTACAATAAAATATTCTGGGTCTGTCAAGCCATCAAAAGTAGGAAAGATTCTTGTCTGTGATCCAATCCATCTGATAGACTTAGTAATTCTTGCACATCGATATCCATGTAGCTCATAAAGTCTATTCTGCCAATGCTCTAGGCCTTCGTCTGAATCAGTCATGCAAGAACTGTCACATTGCCAATCCATTATACCTTCAGCATTAGGGTTAACATAGTCTTCTTCTTTAGCTATGATGTTGTAAATATGATCCAAAACATCCTGATCTTTGTCTTTTACTGGCTCTGTATACCTTTCTCCTTGAGAAGGGTCCAACAGTACTATGAATCGCAATCATTTTCCTTCAAAAGTCATCTATCTATTCTTAAGGTTGATTACTGCATAATTGTCTATTGCCCATTCAATTCCTAGCAAGGCTGGATAGGGGTTGCTATCATCAATTATTTCAATGACTTCAAAATATGCTAAGGTACTGACTCCATCAATATCCACTGGTACACTAGGGAATCTTCCCAAGGGCACAATATTTCATTGATTGGCTAATCTCAACTGTATAGGGGACCATTCAAGCATAGGTTTTCCCATTTTTTCCCATGTCTTCTTAGTTATGACATTCACTTCTGATCCCAGGTCTAAAATGATATCAGTCATGTCATAATCTCCTATCTGAGCATGCAATCTCATTTCTCTTCCAGTCCTTCTAACTCTATTAACAGTTTTTCCCCTATCAGAGCTTCGCTGAGGTTCACAAGACACAATAACTTTATGTAACTCATTCAAAGCATTCTGATTTCTTAATAGCTTCATACAACTCTGTAAAAATGATGTCAGTGTACTTACTTGATCCGGTGAAGCTTCTTGAAACTGTAACTGCCGTTGATGCTGTTGCGTAGATGTTACTGATGTTATCGAATCAGCAAAGTATTTTTTAGCTTCCATAAATGTTCCTTTTTCTCTTCCAACATCAAAGGCTGGAATTTTCTCTGGGGTCTTACAGACCCAAGCCTCGTTAGGTTGTTTCCCCTTATTCGGCACCTATGTCGTAGCTCCACTTCTTGTAACAAAATTAAGGGCTAGGATAGCAATCCTATGAACATTCTGAGTAGGAGCACCATTTCTTTCTTGTATTTTGGATATCAACTATGGGCATTGCTCAATCACATGATCGACTACTCTGCAATATCGACATGTCGTAGTTGGGTTCTGACAGTCTCTAGCTAAATGTCCTACCTGATTACAGTTATAGCAAATAACTTGACCTTGACCTCTTCCAGGCATACCACCATGACCACGACCTTTGAAATTACCTCGACCTGGTGTACTACCACGGTAACCATATCCATCATTGCCTTGTGCATCAGGTTGTACCCTATAAGCATCATAGGTCCGTTCTCTCATGAGGTCAAAGCTGCGACATTCGCCTTCGTTGTGTCCAACTAAATTACAGAACTTGCAGTAGGGATTCTTAGGTACTTGAACATATCTTTGCAGTAGATAGCAATATTCAGGTTGATGATGGCCAGCTGTTCTACAGATATCGCAATATAGGATGTTAGGGTTAAATGGGTTCGGTGCACAAGTATTTAAATAATTCCTTAATGCAGGACACTGTTCTTTGTCATGACCTTCTGTCTTACATAGTGTACACCAAACCTATTCTCGACTAGATTTCCCTTTTTTCATGTCATGAAGTTCCAAAGCCATTTCTGCTAACTGTGCCTGTATCTGGGCTATTCCAGAATTATCTCCAATAGGAGCTGTTTCAAGTTTCATATAAATTTCGAAGGCCTCTTGCTGATCAGCAACCTTCTGTTGCATAAGTGGAGTCCTGATATGAGTCAATAGTGCTGCAATGAACCATTCTTTATGCTGTTCTAGTCCAATACTAAAACTAACTTGATCCAACAGAACCTTGAGCCTCTGATCAAAGTCCCAAACTGATTCACCTCGCTTCTACTGAATTTCTTTCAGTTCAGTTATACACTGTGACTCTGATTTAGGCTTCTTGAATTATTTGATCATTGCTTTTTTAATATCATCCAAGGCATAGTTCTAAGTACTCAAAAACTTCATAAACCAGGTCAAAGCTTGGTCTCTGAAAGAGGTGACCAGTTGCACTCTTCTTGTATTTTGATCCATAATATTCTTAGCAGTCCAGACAGCTTCGCATAAGAACCAAAACTGCTATGGATCCTCTGATCCAGTTCCTTTAAAGAATGGGAGCTTGATATCATCATTCACATGGGCCATAGTGGACCGAGGGGGGGGGGGGGGGGGGGGGGAGGAGGATTGGTAACAGGGGGGAGGGAACTTAATGAGGTAGACTGACCTATGACAGGACTACTCAGGCTGGGGTTACTTTCAGACTGCGAATGGTTCTCAGGGATAACAGATCTTCGCTGTGGGGTTATAGGAGGGTTTCTAACAAAAGGGGTTTCTTCAGATTCAGATTCTTTTGGACTTAGTGGGGTATAATCGGTATTTTGGCCTAGGTTATAGGATCCAAGAGTTCTCTTGTATAATTTACCGTTGCGAAGCAAACCACTTTGCTCGTCGAAATCACTTTCGCTTCCAAACATAGGTTAGTAGCAATAAAATATAGCAATCTGATTGGATAAGCAATATGCCTTTCTCAGCCAAGAGCATTTTAATTTTTAGACTTAATGAATTCAGGTACTTACCCCTTGGTCCTTTGAAAAATTGTCTTTATGCTTCACCGAAATAAGTATGTGTGTCGATGGCGAACTCCGTCACAAATGCTTCAAGGGTTCGCGTTATCCAGAAGTCAATAGTTCTTGATACCGCATTGTTCACACTTTTCAACAGCTTAATTCTTTCTGGGGTCCAGTCAGGAGACTGATATTCTTTGAAGTTTGTCTTTCTTTCTGTCAACCTGGACAACCAATGGTGCAATTCTATGTGGATACTAGCAAATAAAATTTCATAAATATCAGTAAAAACGTACCTTTGGAGGAAGTCGCCTGAGCTATGACGAGGGTCCTTATTCTCTTGTTCAACAAATTCCAGATAGGTATCTTCAACCTAGTGACTGTTTTCTTTTACTGAGGGCCTCTAAAACATATCCCTCCAGGTACGACATAGATCCCTCTTGAAGTAGATACTGGTTCAACCGGAAACAGAACCAATTTGTTGGGTGTTGGGGCAAACCCGGGTTCTTATGCTTTTATCTTCATACCAACAAACAGACCCACAGTGTTGGCCCTTTCGGCAACAACCTGCGAACAGGTTGCAGTCTCACCCAAAACAGTTATGGGGTCCGCAGAATCAGGTTTCTGTAGGCGAAAGAGGGATATTACTGTACCTTTAGCCTTAACAAAGAACAATTATGCAATACAAAGCTTCGACATGCACTTAAATAGCTTCGAAGTTAGATAAAAAGACAGTTTCTTGCGTAACCCTTAACTGGGAATTCACAGCGAAGTTAATACTTAGCAATTTATCTTACTTTATCATTCATATACTTATCAAATGCATAAAAACATAACAACACAAAATAAAAAGAACCACCACAACACAAGATATATGTGGTTCACCCCTAGTGTAGGGGCTACATCCACAGAACTGCGTTTATATTCAACAATTTACAAAAACACACAGTTTTGATCTGTGCACTCAGCTGGAGATCTTCTCAACAACCCAAAACTGTGCACTTAGCTACATAACCTTTCTTCAAAACCCTCTGCGCACTCAGCTGCAGAGGTAGTCCACACACTCAGCTGGGACTTAACCTTAAACCCAAAATAGACCTTAGCTTCTTCGCATCACATCATTCTCATAACACAAATCGTACTTCACTCCTTTACATAAGTGCCTATTTATACAAGTGCACTATTACAATACCATGGGCTTAAACCATGGGTACCCAAAAACCATGGGACATTTACAAAAAGAGGGGCTTCGACCCAACCCCAAATCCCCTAAGACTATTTTGGACCACAACTCCGCTCATAATATTCGCACCAAAACCGTGGAGTTGCCAAAATTAAGGACCTTCAAGGTCCGAGCCCCAACAAGGCCAGGGTGGACACATAAATGCACCTTGGAAAGTGTCGAATTCAGGATTAGGGCTTAGGATCCTGCGTTGGTTTGGTCATTCGCAGCATGGCTACATGAGCTCTACCTCTGTGTTGTGTGGTGGTTTGAATCTTTGAAGGTTTAGCCGTGATGGAAGGTACATATTCCTCTCTAGTTTAACAACATTGTTTGTCTGTTCAGTTTGGTTTCAATGCATACTCCTCATTATGGATTTTGTTTTGTGTTGCAGGTTGCAAGGTATGAAGAAATCCTAGGTCGTGGGTCTCCCTGATTCAATGCCATACCCATTCAGGTAAGCCCTATTGTACAAGTTTATAACTTGTCCCTCTTTCATGTGGTTGTTGTGACAGAGTTAAAACTCGTCGTGGGTTTGAATGTATGGCTCTCCTTTTAATGGTGACGACTTAGAAGGCACTGTTTGTAAATTAATTTGTATAACATCATAGATGCACGAAGGACTTGGGGTTTATCTTTTTGGGTTTTAGTGCCTTTGGGATGGGACTTTAATATATTATGGGTTTTGTTTACATTAGAGGAAATTTCAACTCAAAATGGGCCTCCTAAAATGAACTAATAAAATAATAGTTAAAATAATAAAATAATATTTATTAATTTTGGAGGAAGAAAAGAAAAAAACTACTTTTTTGTTTGTATTTTTGACATATCTACCTATGTTTTTACTCAAATTTCGATTGGGAGAGCTCGTTGGATGAGGAATTTAATTCCGCATCCAACGAGTACCCACTCGGCATACTTTTTGACGGACCCCGCTACCCCAAAAACAAGAAATACCTGAAAAATGGAATGATGATGTCATCATTCCATTTTTTCAAGTATTTCTTGTTTTTGGGGTA
>LPNX010597908.1:235975-250264 GCA_001517045.1 Pseudotsuga menziesii
ACTAGGCTAGCTAACTCTAAACATCCTTGCATGTTGGATTCCCTCGCATAACATGGTAGTTCTTTAGTACTTATGCGATACAGAAATTCGATATTTCATTTAATCACTTATAAATAAGTCATATGAGATCAATATTTTACTCAAGTCGTTTTCACTCGACAATCATTAATTATTTTCAGTAACTCCTAGTGCTTTTCCAAATCCCATACTCAACGCTAAAAATAGGGAGTTACAAACTTAGTGCAATTCCAGAGCTTTCCGATCCACACTAATTCTAGGATGTACTTGTAGGATACACCTAGGGATACAATGGACAAGGATCTAATGTTCCAGAGTTAATGCTCAATATCAACTTGGAAGGCTCTAGGGATTATGCCCAACACTTCCAATTTATCTTTTCATGTGCTTCAGGGCTTCTTGGTCAAAACAAAGGTTTTCTTATCTCATGTGTTTCAGAGCTTCTCACTCAACACAACATAAACACTCATGTGCTCTAGAGATTCTTTCTCAACACAACATAAACACTCATGTGGTCCAGAGCTTCTTGCTCAACACAAAACATCTTAAATACTCATGTGCTCTAGAGCTTCTCGCTCAACACAAAACATATTAAATACTCATGTGCTTCAAAGCTCCTCGCTCAACACAAAACATATTAAATACTCATGTGATCCAAAGCTCCTCACTCAACAAAAAACATCTCATCAATCATGTGCTTCAGGGTCCACGCCCAACATATAAAATCATACATAAAACATATGTAATTGGATTATGCCAAATATATCAAAAAAATCATCTTGTTCATATGTACCGGGGTCCTAGACCCAATATCTCAAAATAAAATATCAAAGTAACATCATAATCATTGGGGATTATGCCCATAAGTGTTAGGTCAAAATTCAGGATATTACATTCCTCCCCACTTAGAAAAACATCGTCCCTGGTGTTCTAGGGACTCATAATGAAATCATGAAACAAGGTGGGGTAAGTATTTCTCATGGTGGCTTCATTCTCCCAAGTAGCCTCATCAACTTCGAAGAGATTCCTTTTCACTTTCAACTGGACTATAATTTTCTTCTTGAGATGCACCTCTCTCTTATCCAATATATGAAGAGGTTTAGGGGCAAACTCCCCATCAGGTTCCACCTATAGTAAGTACCAATCAATCACATGTTTAGTATAATAAACATATTTATTTAATAATGATGCATGGAAAACAATATGGACTCTTATGTGAGTGGGTAACGCTAGTTCATATCCCAATGGGCCTCTCTTGGAGCATATCTCAAAGGGTCCACAAAATCTAGGTGCTAAACCTTCCCAAGATCAATGATCTTCATTTTGATTTTAATTTCAATTAGACATGGTCACCTATTTGATAATATTTATTTTTTCTTTTCTTATCTGTGTAGATTTTTTAGCAGTCTTGTGCTTCTTTAAGGTTCACATGGACCTTGGTAACCATTTGTTCCAAGTCCTTTACCAGGTAAGTCCCTAACATGAGCCAATCCATCGGGCTATCCCAAGTAACCAATGTTCTACACTTCCATCCATAGAGTACCTCAAAGGGACTCATCTTGGTGGAATTTTGGTATCCATTATTATACGCAAGCTCTCCAAGGAGCAGGTAATCTTCCCACTTGGTGGGGTTTTTTGTGACATACATCCTAAGCATGTCCTCTAAAATCTTGTTTACCCCTTTTTTCTTCCCATCTATCTGCGGGTGATAAGCAGTACTAAAGTTCAACTGCATCTCTAGTCCAGAGGATAAGGATCTCCAAAAGGTTCGAATAAACTTAGTATGTCGATCTGAGATGATTTTCTTGGGTATCCTATGCAATCTAAATATCTCCTTCAAGAAGATATAGAAAATTTGTACTTCCTTGTAGATCGAATTCACTGGAATGAAGTGTGTTGCTTTTGACAATTTGTCAACTACTACAAAGATAGAATCGTTTTTTTTATTAATTTTAGGTAGACCTATGATAAAATCCATACTAATGACCTTCCACTTCCATTTCAGAATGGGTAATGGCTACAACAATCCCGAAGGATGCAGGTGCTCATCTTTGACCAACTGACATGGCTAAAATTTTGTGACAAAGAACATAATGTCGGCCTTTAAATTAGGCCAAAAAAAGTGTCTCTTAATAGCGGATATCATCTTTTGATTTCCCAGATTCCTTGAGTAGGGTGTGTGATGGAATTCAGTGAGGATGATGGACCGAATGTCCCCTCCTTTCAGAATGTACAATCTCTCTTTGGACGACAACAATCCTGTTTTTTCTACCTTGTACTATTTTTGTTGTTGAAACAACCTGTCCTGTTGGACCTTGAGGATTTCTAGATAGAAAGGATCAATTTTGTTGGTCGTTCTAATCCTCTCGTGTAAATCCAAATTAGTTTGACTTAAACTCATGACATATATCATATGATTTCATCATATCAAAGCATCAAGAATCGTGTTCTCTTCTCCCTTTATATGATTTAGCTCTAAATGGTACTCACTAAGGAAAGCCAACCATCTGGCTTGCCTAGAATTCAGATCCGGTTACTCAAATCAATATTTCAGACTCATATTTTCTGTCTTTAGAAGGGATTTCCTTCCCATGACGTAGTGCCTCCACATATCCAAGGCGTGGATGATGGCTGCTAACTCAAGATCATGTGTGGGGTAGTTTTGCTAATGTTATCTTAACTTTCACGGTTCATAACAGATCGCGTAATCATTCTGCAAGATGACTCCTGCGAGCCCTTCCTTTCTTGCATCTGTACAACCAACGAAATGCCCATTAGGATCTGTAATTCATAGTATCAGTGCAGTCATCAAAAGTTGCTTAAGCTTTTGAAAAATTTCCTCGCACTTGATTGTCCATAAGAACTTATTTGCCTTCTTTTTCAAATCGGTCATGGGAAAAGCTATTCTCAATAATTTCTCAATGAAATTTCGATAATGTCTGGCTAATCCCAAAAAGGATATAATGTCGGTAACACTAGTAACCATAGGCAAATATTCTATGGCTTTAATATTTTTTGGGTCCATAACTATCCCCGTCTCAGAGATGATGTGACCTAATTATTTTATCTGGGGTTTGTAAAAATCACATTTACTAAACTTGGCATAGATTTGGTGTTCTCGTAACACCTGTAGCACTATGCTAAGGTGTTCCTTGTGCTCCTCTTTACTCTTAGAGTAAACTAAGATGTTGTCTATAAATACCAACACAAATTTATCCATATATTTATTGAATATATTGTTCAGCATACACATAAAGTTTGTGGGTGCATTGGTCAACCCTAACATAATTACTACAAACTGGTAGTGATTGTACCTTGTACAAATTGTGGTTTTGTGAATATCCTTGTCGTGAATCCATACCCGACAGTACCCAGATCGTAGGTTGATCTTTGAAAATATATTATCTCCTCCTACTTGATAGAACAAGTCATCAATCCTAGGGAGTGGGTATGGGTTCTTGATAGTCATTTTGTTAAGCTGATGGTAATTGATTCACATCTACATTGTACGATCCTGGTTCTTTATGAAAAGTATCAGTTCTCCCCAAGGGGACACACTTAGTTGAATATATCCTTTCTCTATCGATTCCTACAATTGCATTTTTAGTTCCACCAACTATGGCGCACTCATGCAGTAAGGGGATTTCGAAGTTGGAACTGATCCTGGTTTCGGTTCTATGGAAAAGTCTAGGTCTCATTTCAGTGGTAATCCTAGGATTTCCTCAGGAAATATGTCCTTGAAATCTACAAGAACTGGAAATTCCTCTATGTGTTGTTCTATTTCAGCTTCTATGTATTGGATGTTTACTGTAAACAACTTGCAACCTTTCATAATGCAATTCTTTACTTGTAAAGTAGATACTTTCCTTACATAAACTTTCTTTGGTATTTCTTGAATCTTTACTTGATTCCCTTGGCTATCTGTACACAAGATTGATTTGTGTTAGCAATTGAGCATGACATGATGTTCTTCCAACCATTCCATGCTGATAGGTATATCATACAATCCTAAGGGTAGGATTTTCAAGCTTTCTCTAGTAGGAAAACAATTTAGGTTTAACTCACAATTGTTAACTATTTCTAGAACTTTCCAATTCGTACATGTGGTGTTGATGGGCCGGATTGGCTCAATAGTCAACTAAGAGACAACCCGATCCAAAAGTTTTCAAAGATGCTCTCAGTCGTTAGGTAGCTGTCTCTAATGGGATTAAGGCCCCGTTACCTTCCCTAAATTACTCCCAGCTACAGGAAAATACTTAAAATAAAAAATGAAGCTATTGTTAATGAACTAAACCTATAGTACACCTATGAATATGGAAAGCAAACTGTTACTGAGTTAGTTGATATATTACACGACTGATAACTGGAAATTAATCTAGTTAACCAATTAATTTATAAATACAAGAATAAATAGTTAATTAAATATTAACAAACTCAATCAATTACGTAAATGCATTATAAACATATGTACATTCATAACAAGATTGAAAGATAACCTAGGAAAGTATACATGTAAAATCTGATTCAATATGTTTTCTATAAATTAAATAAAAACTACCATTAATATATCCTAAATATCCTATCCTGATCAAAAGCATGGAAATATTAACCTTGGAATCAACTTGCAAATAATGCTACTGTGCAGACAATCCTGAACACACCAGAATAAATTATGAGATTTAAACAAGACAACACAGTGAACAAGTATATCGCATATATTATGATGATAACATCAGATTTATTACATGACTTAAATTTGCAAATTAAACCAGTATAAATCGACAGTTAAACATAATGCTTCGACAAATTTCTTCAAATAAATATAACAAAACATAAAGACTGTAAAAGGAAATAACAAGATCAAATGATATCATAAATACATTCCCATAGTATAAATACTGCAAATATATTTATAAGTATCACCAGTCAAAAAGTGTTGTAACTGCTAACAAGAAATTGTCTTTAGCCATAGGAAATGATTAAAGTGATCTTGTCTGGCCCCTTTTCCTAACCATCGACCTCCCATTACAATAAAACATGTCTCCTTAAATACATTCAATCTCAAAAGAGATAGTTCTATAAAACCGGAAACTACATCATCATAATGTTAACCAATTTCGTTCACAACAAAAAAATGACAAATGAAATTGTCATTTTTCCATATACGATACGATATCTCGAAATTGGACAGATTCAACCTATAGTGCAAAATCACAAAATGGAAAAGACACTAATAAACTAGTGACACCTGGGAAACAACACATCCACAATTGAAAATGATTTCAACTGATCTGTTCATCATTCTCCGTAGATCATCCTGAAAACGAGCGATTGCCAAAATCCAGGAAAAGCGCATCCACCAAATCATCTGCAACACTACACAGTAAAAAATTAACACAAAGGCGAGAGTAAATAAACTAAATTACATAACCCATCAATCAATTCAAAACAATACCTAGAAAATAAAAATAACTTCATTATCACTTGCTCATTTTACTTACAAACTTCAAACCGGAAATACTTTCTAAACATATGTACAATAGTGAGTATGCCCAAAACACTATGATTTAACAGGAGTATTGAACACCTGTATATTCACACCAGTTGCTGGATTCTATGAATGCCCTTTAAACTGCATCAAAGTAACCTGTGCGTTCATCTCACAAATTTTTTTGTCATTTTTATGATTATCATGTTGCAGTTTCATTACTCTTCTAATTAACTTGTTCTTATGTTTCTTTAGACGCAGCATACATTTATCATCTGAATCGGATTTCTCCTTCAGCCTAATATTCTTAGCTTTCATAGCATCACCATGTGTCACCATCTCTGTTATTTCTATCTCCATTATATGTATTTTATCCAGTAAACAATTAACAAAGAGTGGGTGAATTGCTTCATCAATTCGATAAGGACCAGATAAATTCATTTCAACAGATTTACCCTTAATTGGAAGATCTGGAACAGGGTTAATTTCAGGATTCTTCTCATAGACATGAGGACTGTTCTCTGCATGGTGAATGATAGGCCCGTGATCCAAATCACGGCCTTCATTTTGGACAGGCATGCTCTCCTCATCATCTAACATGACTGTTTCAATATATTTATTGTTGTTCATAGGGGACTCAACGACATTGACTTATGATGCCATACTTCTAGTAAATCTGCCGGTAACCTTAACATTCGGCTTCTTGCTCATATTTTTGTAGGGTTGGTCACTACGGTTCGGCGTTACCGGGGATAAGTTCAGAGATTTCCTCCTTCGCTTGGAAAGCACAGGAGTACTAGGAATTTGAACAGGAGTGGGAGCAAGATCATCGCGGACACTGGGGTTTACACAGTCATTGGGTTTCATCAAAGGTGTCGGTGCAGGTGAATTCAGAATTTGACAAGGTTGCTGATGTCTTACACACTCTTCAGCACAATCGAATTGACAATGGCAGAATTCCATGGAGCCATTCTATTCAAGAAAATCATCCCATGAATGATTTCGTTTAGACAACTCCCTCTCCACCAACATCCTAACAAGGTCATGATGAAAAAGACTCCGACCGATGTTCTTCGGCCCCTTCTTAATGGCCGAAGACATCTTGGTCATGTTCTGAACTAAATAATAAGGTAAATTGATGGGCAAACTGAGAAATACAGTCATCAATCTGAGGTGATAGACATATGCAGAGGAAAGAGAACCCTCGTAGGTCACATACCTCTGAATAACGTCTAAAACCGGTCACCATTCTTTCTTGAAATATTTCCGCGATACACTGGCTCTAAAGGATGCATCCTGGCAAGGGTTCTTCAACATCTGTCTCCATTCAGTAGCTTTCATCTGCTTAGATTTAAACCAACGTTCTCCTGTTAACGGTAAACCCGTAGCTAAAGCAACTGAACGTTCATCAACTCTGAACTGGAGGTCATCCACCTTAACCCTAACGTCAACCAGCGACAGAGCAAATAACCTAGTCACCTCACGGTTTGAGTCTGCAAACTTGCGGATAAATGGAAGCCACCCAACTGCTTGTACTTTAGCTAAGAGCAAGTATTTTCATCAAGAAGGTTCGTGTCATTGGGCTCAACCCTGAAAACCAGAGCCATGGCTACGAGCGCAAATGCACGTAGTTGCACACAGAGGAAATACCACGGATAGAAACAAGACAGAAAGCTAGAGAGTGAGCATTCGGGATGCAAACCAAGGAGAAAACACAAATAATGAAACCCGACTCTTTCATAAATGAAATGCGACATGATTGAACGCAAACAAGAACCCTGTAAACTCGGCATGAGCGGAGGAATGATCACACAGAGAGGTAATCAGATAATAGAAAGTGACGGTGAAGACTCTAGACTAAACTCATTTTGCCATAATTTATCCGACGCAATCGACATACAACCACACCTTGAATGAATCACAGGTGTTCGACAAGCAGGAGGACATGACGCTGAGTTCGTACTACAATTAAATGTCATTACAGAGTCATGTACGAGTGTAATGATACCATATCGATTTGCAATCAAGTGGATCAGATGGCGACACGAATCGAAACAACCATAGAGAATGGACCTTGGGCATTAACATGTCGACCTTACTGTATAATGATCTCAACCTTCGAAAATGGTGAGCATACGACACGACATAAATCATCAAATCAACCCCAAACCTTACATGCAAGGATATAAGTCATGATATGGAGCATATTACAAAGGTCGAAACTAAACACTTATGGTCAGATCAAGTAAGATTCGAATTTTAGAGGATGCACTTAGGATAAAGCACCCCTGCATAAAATATTTAGCCTTTGATGTTCTAGGACCTTGTCCAAGTTGCAATTAACAAATAAACCATACCGATTGCTGAATATTCAAATATGACTTATAGTCAGAGGCATAAAAACCAAAGCTTTACCCCTTAATTTGAAAGGTAAGCCCATTCAAAATAATGATTTCAATGTAGTGATTTTTGTCAACTAACCATAGTTCACAAAGGTTATAAAAAACATGGAATTTCATCGTTTCAGTAGCTTATGGAATGTGATCGTTTTAATAGCTACCAATTCTGTAGATTTGAAATAAGAAATTCAAATATTTCATCAAACAAAATTTCATTTTGTTTGATGAAATTTGTTTTTTTAAGGTTGTTGAGTAGAAGCACAACAGATGGCGACTGACTGGGTGGAACAGTTATCTCTGTTTCCTTGACCTGAAACCATGCGATCAAAGAAATTAGATCCCCCATGCATATCACTATAAGAATCAAATTTTAGCATCTTGAACAGATTCAGAAATTTCATATTCCTAAAGCTTACCGGAAATTTACATTTTAAATTATTTATTTGACAAGGATCAGGTTTCTCGCAAAAATCACTCCAAATGAAGTAAAACAGTAGGTTACTTGGTTTTGAAGAATAAAGTCTCAATAACGCAAGCATGGCCATGCTGCTAGCAGGAATCCATAACCTCAACAGGGTTGCTTCAAAGCCCAAAGAATGCCAGTATCCCATCTGCTAGTTATAGATAGATGATTTTGGTTAGGTTGAAAGATTACCATTTTTTTTTTTAAACATACCTGAAGGCCGCAGCTCTAGGTTGGTAACCAACTAGTAACCATGTCAGTCACCAATCTGCATTACAATAAATAAACCAGCTTGTGATGAGACCTTTTATCCCTTGGTGTTTTTTCCAAGGGCCACTGTCTCAGCTTGGTAACCGACAGCGACAATGTTATTGAATGGAAATCTATGATCCTGAACAGACTAGCTCGTGATGAGACCCTCTATCCTTCATATTATGTCAAAATTTAATTGTTTTTGTATTCAAATCGAACCATGGCCAGATTGTAGTTATATTTAATCTCAAATGAGATCGTCTTAGCAGATGGGGAGGCAAATCTAACTCTCTTAACGAGAGGGGGTCAGGGATGATTTTAAGGAACCATACTTTTTAAAAAGTGTATAAATGTTGGCGAATATTACCAATTCTTAAAACGCAAACTATAAAATGATTGGCGATATTTTTCAAAAAGTATTTTAATTTCCAAGGATTTCATATTGTTTATATAATAATTTGGCGATTTTTAGGGTGAAAAAATTTTACCCCATCAAAATTGGGCGAAATACGGCTTCAAAAAATGCAAAATAGCGAATCTTTTTTGGGAGAAAAACATGGAAAATATCCCACTGGGCTAAAATTCGCCCCTAAAATTATCCATGGAGGGGGTGGCGTAAAAGACTTGAATAGATAACCTTGACAAATACTGCCCTAATCCTTCTGGAAAAATCTTTGCGGAGACCCATCTTATTAATTTATATTTCCATGACTTAAGAATTTCTGGTAAAATCTAGAAAGATGAAAAACGTTCACTGTTCAAGACGTAAAATAGCATGATAATATTTAGGATAGTAAGATCATGATGTATTATTTGTAAGTCAACCTCAAGATTTGATGACAGGTTATCAACCATGGACTAAATGGAGTGATCACTCTAAAAAATTATGCAAATGACACAACAAATAGATGTGAGGGGACATTCGAGGCAAACAAATAAAATGAACACACTAAAAAAAATTTTGAAATCGAGAAAACCACACAAAATATGTACAGGATAATCCCTTAATGGGGATCAGCAGAAATACTTTTTGATGAGATGGCCGTTCACTGGAAGGTTCTCGATGTCTCCCTCCAGCGTCTGCAACCTGAATGTGCTAGGACCAAGCTTTTTTGTAATGAGAAAAGGTCCCAACCATAGGCATTGGAACTTGGTATGTTTTCCTCTGTCTTCGTGCTCTTTGTCCCATTTGAGAACTAGGTCACCTACTTCCAACTCCCTACTAGCTGATTTTCTGTGATCAAACCAGCGTTTCACTGTCTTCTGGTGTTGGTCAAATTTTTTTCTGGCCAATTCCCTTTCTTCCTCCAGTTTAAGCAAGGTATTAATCTGATGTTCCATGGCAGAACATGATGTTTCCTGCACTGACATGGAGAGCTGTAGAGAGGGTAAAAAGAGATAGGGAGGCAAGATAGCTTATTTACCATATACCAGGAAAAAAGGAGAATTACCTATGGCAGCCTTGGAAGTCACTCTGTCAGCCCATAGGGAATTTGATAAGGCATTGTGCCAATTCCTATGATGATTAACCACTGTGCGTTTCAGAATTTTAATTAAATTTTTATTGGAAGACTCAGCTAATCCGTTACGCTGAGGATAATAATTAGCTGAATACTTTAACTTTATACCATTTTCCAATGCATATTCTGTTAATTTTACAGAAGAGAAATAGGTTGCATTGTCAAAAATCAAAGAATCGGGATCGCCAAACCTGGTGACAATAAAAGAGTCAAGGAACGACATCACCTATTCTGAGTTATCCACTCACAAGGGGATGGCTTCGACCCATCTAGTGAAATAATTAGTGGCTGTCAAAATGTATTTGTGCTGTTGTGAGGAAGCTGGTGTAATTGGACCAACAATGTCCAAACCCCATTGTTGAAATGGAACTTCAACAATAACAGGCTGAAGCGGTAATGCTACTTTCTTAAGTCTTCCACTTGCTCTCTAACACTCTTGACATTTCCTAGAAAAGGCATATGCATCTTTGAATAGTGTAGGCCAGTAATATCCATCTTTGAGTACTTTATGCGTAGTGGTTTCTCCGCCAAAGTGTCCCCCGGCTGGCCCTGCATGTAATCGAGACAACACACTATCATCTTCATTTCCTTCTAAACAGCGAAGGAGGACTCCTTCAAATATTTTTTTTGAACAGAATGTTATCGATCAGCTGATAAGGGGAAGATTTTAATCTCAAATCCCTTTTGCTACGTGAATCTAAATGTTCAGGATCATTTCCATGCAAAAAAAGGAACTTAATGTCGTGATACCAGGAATCAGAGGGGGCTGAAACTGGAAAAACTTCCCTTTCAAACAGAAACTGTTCATCGATAAAGTGTTGATGTATATGTAACTTCGGAATGTATTCTTCTATGTATCTTATGTATTGTAACCCGATGTTTATTCTGGGATGTTCCTATTATGTATTTGAGTCATGTGATCATACCCCGATGTTCCGATCAGGAAGATTAATAATGTAAACAAGTCATATCAAGTCATTAGGTAAGTCCCCACAGTTTCGGGCACTTGAGTTATTATACACTAATTAAGGTGTAGGCTCGAGTAGTAATTATTAGGTTGAGCCTACGTGTGAAAAGGCAATTCAACTGAATGGATGAATATAAATAGAGAGTGAGAGTCTCTCTATTTATCACTTGTATAATACATCACTTACTGTCCCAAGTGTGGCACACTACTGGAGAAGGAAATTTTGGGACTAGACAGAAGACATAAGACTACTGCTGTTTTGGGAGATCTCTTACTGTTTTGGTGTTGATTCTATCTTAGAGGAAGTTGCAGGGTTTTCTCCTTTATATTTTCCCCAAGGAAAACTCTTTGTGTCTCTTGTCTCTTGTGATGTGCTTGTGTTTTATTGCTGTGCTTGTTATTCTCTCAGTGAAAAGATCCTACGATCATAATGCTAGCTTAAATGTGATGAAAAACTAACATGGTATCAGAACTAACCTGAGAACAAGACATTGTGCAGCTACAGGAACTAGGGATTCCTATATTGTGGATCTTCCTCCACATATTTTCAGCAAAAGTATGATAATATGACTCCCCATTGAAGGGTGCATCTTTCTGTTGATGCAGAATTCAATCTCAAGCATTTTTAGTTTCGATGTGGAAATTAGGGATTTCTACAGAAGAGGAATTTTTGAGTGAGACCAGCATAGGGTTATTATCCTCATCAAAACCAAATTTTAGAGACCTGGATCAAGAAATTTGGTTGGGTGAAACTCCAGGAAAGTCAAACCCTAGTTTGACCCTCAGCTAGGAGAAACCCTAAATACTAAAACTCCTAAGTTTGGGTACAGTCGCTATATTCCGAGATTGACAAAGTCTCAGAAGCTGAAAATTGCAGGGGCCAAATATAAAATCCTGATGAAGCCTGTGTCCAAAAATCAGATTCAGATTCGCTGTACTCCAGGATATATGATCTCTCCAAGTTAGGGTTCCAGCCTCTTCCAGAATTCATCCCTAAACAGGACATCTGGGGAGATCTGCAATATCTTGAGCTACAAAGGTCCAAATGGAATTCCTGAAGATGTTCCAGAAAGGGAACAGACTTTAATTTCAGTGGTATGAATATCATACTCAGAAGATGAACCGGTGACACGTGGAATTCTGTACAACTTCTCTGTTCTGAACAGTCCTCTAAAAGGTCACCTTGGGAAAAGGATCATAAATCATAAATGGTGAAACCAATTCTGATGAAACCTATGGTGTTGGATCAGGAACACGTGAGGTTACCTCAGTGAGAAATTTTAGACATAGAGGATCAGTAATTTCAGAGATATCACAGAAACAGTAACAGGAATTTCTGTAGAAGAAATCAGTAAATTAGGGCTTCCTGTTTCGGGAGCTTCCCTCCACTGTTTTCAGAAAAGGAGTACATTGGACAGCTCCATTTGAAGAGATATATCTGTTTGTCCAATCAGATCTGAAATTTTCCAAGTTTTGAAAATTAGGGTTTCTGCGACAAACCCTAGATCAGCGAACTCCGGGACAAGGAGAGACACCTCAAATCAGTAAGATCTAATCTTTTGTATTTCCATTTGAGGTTCTCATTTCAATATGATCTATCACAATAGCTTGATGATAATATTGGTGAAGTTGACAACTTCCAAGCATAGAAGTATTTGATCTCTCTGAAGAAACTGGACTGGACACCTACATGAGTATAGAGGTTCCAGTTTCAGAGGGAGACGAGGCCAAAGAAGACATCATGCTCATGCTACAGAGGATGATGAACCATCCAGAAAGAGATCCATATATGAAAGTGAATATTCTTCAAGCGAGGATGAATATGTTCTGATATCAGTTCTCACAGGTAACATTACTCATGGAAATGATGATTGGCTTATAGACAGTGGGGCTTCCAAACATATGACGGGATTCAAGGAATCCTTTGTAAGACTGCCAGACATGAATCACCTCACAAGGTGAAACTAGGAGATGACTACCAATATCCAATAAAAGGTAGTGGGGAATCTTCATACAAGCTAGACTCTGGTAAGTCTCTAACAATGAAAGAAGTATTGTTTGTTCCAGGACTTAAGAAGAATCTTCTATCCATTTTAGCCTTGGATGAAAAAGGAATGTGGGTTGCATTCATCGATGGTCAAGTCATCATGTGGCAAAAAGGAAAGAAAATTGATGATGCGGTAGTGATTGGAGAACAAGAAGGAGGCTTGTACAAATTGAAGGGTCATCCAGAACAAGCCTTGATCCATGATATCGTAGAGCCAAATGAGCTTTGGCATAGAAGGCTTGCACATGTGCACTACAGAGCACTACCTATTGCATTCCAAACAAAGCATGATGGAGTTTGAAAAGGATGTGCGAAAGGGAAGAATACAAAGAAGACATTTTCTAGCAGCAAAAGCAAAGACAAAGGCATTCTAGAAATCATCCACTCCGATGTATGCGGTCCAATGTCATCAAACTCACTAAGCGGGTATGCATACTATGTTTCTTTTATTGATGATTTTTCTAGAAAGACATGGATTTACTTTATGAAAAACAAAAATGAAGTGTTCAGCAAGTTCAAGGAATTCAAAGCCTTGATCAAGAACCATACTGAAAAGAAGATCAAGACCATTCGATCAGATAATGGTGGAGAATTCACTTCGAATCAATTCAAAGAGCTATGCAAAGAAGCAAGGATTAAGAGGGAGTTGTCAACTCCTTATAATCCACAATAGAATGGGGTTGCAGAACGGAAGAACATAATTTCAAGCTATTTGAAGGGAAGAACAAAAAAAATCAGAATATGACCTAAAGCATCCAGTTGAAGAATGTGAAGATCTAGAATGCAGAGACCATGCAGTCATAAGAGTCTCTCAAATAAAGAACAACTTGAAGCGGTAAAAGAAAAAGTGAAGAATGCAGAAGTGATGATGGCCACCTTGAATGGCCTCCCAGGATCGTGGAATTCATTCAAGGAATGTGTTCCAGAAGGAAGTGATTACTTTCAGCAAACTTTGGGAAGAAGAAGAAGCTTGAATCATAAGAAGAGAAGAGAAGAGGGGATCAATTGAAGATCAAGATATCGCCATCCAAACAAGATCCCTCAATCAATGAGGAATATGAAGAACTCAACTCTTGAAGAACTTATTATCCACCTTAGCTTTTGGATAAGAAACGATGCTATTATGAATGAAGAA
>LPNX010597908.1:253911-285775 GCA_001517045.1 Pseudotsuga menziesii
ATAAAGTGCAGATCAGGTTCAGACATGTCTGAAGATCCGGCTGCCAACTTACAAATTCCTTGTCCTCTGACAATATTTAAAGGCTTGATTTCCACGTCATGCTCCTGAAGTGTTGTAATCCAATGGGCTCATTTTTCACCCAAGTCCTTTTGTACCAAAATATTTCTGACCGCAGAATATGGCACAATATCCTTGGTATGAGACTTTAGCAGATAAGGCCGAAAATGTTTTACTGACTTAAAAACAGCAAATGCTTGTTTGTCTACTTATGGATAATTGAGTTCTGCGGTGTTTAAACCGAAACTGGTAAAAGCAATGGGAGCTTCATTGTTTTCTTGATTTTTCTGCATTAAAATAGCTACATATGACGAATTAGAAGCAAAAGTGTACAAAATAAATGGTTTAGAGAAATCGGGGCTTGTTAATGTAGGAGCTTCAGTAATAGCTTTTAATATATCATGAAAAGATTGCTTTTCTTTAGCAGACCATTTGAAATCAACATCTTTCTTAATCATTTTATGAAGTGGTCTGACAATCTCAGTGAAACCAAGAATGAACCTGGAGACAAAATTGATCTTCCCTAGAAATGATTGCATACTTTTCTTTGAGTGAGGCATGGAAATCTGTGCTATAGCTTGGGTACATTCAGGATCAATATTGATGCCTTGTTTTGAAACTACAAACCCCATAAATTTACCTTCCGTAACAGTGAAGATAGATTTCTTGGGATTCAGGGAGATCCCATATTTCTTACAACGCTCAAAAACCCTCCTAAGATGTGTTAGGTGATCAACTCTATTTTTTGAAAAGACAGTTATATCGTCAAGGTAAATGACGACAAATTGGTCGATCAGGCCTCTGAACGCAATATCCATTTCCCTTTGAATTGTTGCTCTGGCATTAATTAAACCAAATGGCATCTTTTTGTAAGCGTAAGTTCCCCAAGGGGTTCTAAAGGTTGTTTTCAACTGATCTGTTCAAGATACTAACACTTGGTTGTATCCCGAAAATCCATCTAGAAGTGAGAACATTTCAGATCCAGAAACCTGCTGTAAGATCTTTTCCATAGGGGGAACGGGATAATTATCTTTTTCTGAAACCTTGTTTAGATTTTGGAAATCAACGCATAGTATAATATCACCATTTTTATTTCTAACGGGGATGATATTTTCCACCCACTGCGTATGCCACACTAGAAAAATTATTCTAGCAGCGAGGAGTTTGTTCAGCTCTTTCTTGACAACCGGTTCTAAGCTAGGGTGCATTTTCCTCAATTTCTGCTGGAAAGGTTTATCCTGTTGTTTCATGGGGATGACATGTTGCATTATGTTTGGATCAAATGTATTGAGATCGTCATATGTCCAAGAAAAAATGTATTTAAACTCATTAAAGAGTCATATAAAGGATTTTTTTTCTTGGGGGGTACATGTACTGCCCAGATTGACACATTGAGGGTTGTGTTCGGTACCTAAATTTATGACTTCAGATCGCATGGTAGAGCTGTTGGTTTTATAGTTCCTTACACCTTTAAATTTGTCCTCCAAATCATAAAATTTCTCAAGTTTAATAACATATCTAGGGAGAGTATTGACCTGATCAAGAGATTCTTCAATTGAACAAGGTTTATGAATTACCGTAAAGTTGTACAGATCTTCATCATGAGTCATTTCATCGATGACTGCATCCTTCAAAGGTGTCCTTTATGATAAAAAACTCAATTAATTGCTTGTCATGGTCAAAGACTCTCCAATTGACAATATTATCAGGTATGGAAGGCTTGAAAAGAAATTCAACAGAGAAAGAATCAGCCAAGATCCCTTCAGATGGAATTAACCTTGAAGCAACATTTGCTAGGAGATCTGCTTCCTGATTCAAATAACGAGGGATAGAATTTATGTTAAAAGCTTCAAATGATAATAATAAATTCCACACCTCTGTCTGGTAATTTCTTAGATGCCCAACAATGCAATGTATAGTGTTACGTACTTGTCTAACGATAATTTCAGAATCTCCTAACACTACGAAAGATTTAGCTCCTAGATCAATTGCCTTTTTCAGCCCTTGAATAAGGGCTTCATATTCAGCAATATTATTGGTGCATTCAAATTCCAACCTGCAAGCAACAAAGTACATTTTTCCTTGAGGATCTATTAACAGGAAACTGGCCCCAGCTCCTTCCTTTGACTTAGACCCGTCAAAGTATAAAGACCAAAGGCCATCATTCAGGTCTAAATATGCAGTGTTTCGAACTGGAATTTCGTCCGATACTTGTGTGAAATGAAAAACTTCGGACTGCTGTTTTGGATCTTGGACTGATGATGTTTCAGCCTCAAGGTTTCCAAAAAAGGAATCAACCATGTAATTTCCCATTATAGTATCAGTGAATAACACTGGCTCGTTTGAGTCATCCAGTTCGGTAACCGTGTGCTTCATATAACGCTCTCAATCAATTCTGATTTTGTTTGGGAGACCATTATGAGGTATCCATAAATGTGACCAGTCCGTCACAAAATATCCCTTCAATTTTTCAGACCAATCTCTACTGAGGAATAAGCCATATGCCTCAGGGATATCTGCAACAATTATGTCAATGATGAAATGAACTTGAGGATTTGAGGCTAATCTTATCAGCACTTCGTTCAACTTTCCTATTACCTTTACATTAGATCGGTCAAGTTGCACAATGCTTGTATCACATGGCACGGGGACTGCATTAAATTTTTTGCATACCAAATATGGCATGACGTTTTTAGAAGCCCCTGAGTCTATCATACAATTGTGTACTTTACGATTGCAGATTTCAAATGTAAGCAGAAAAGGAGGAGTTGAGGAATCTGATTTCTTACCTATGGACAAGGCATTGACTGAAGATTTCGTTGGGTTGTCTTTTGCACTAGAAGAACTATTTTGAGTGGAGGAAGTTTTGCCATTTTTACTTAGAGAAACCCCTTGCATCATCTTATCTCGAATCACAGGCAATTTTAGGAGTTCATAGATAGAAATGTTGGCTCTGATTTTCTTCAAATCCTCAACCAAGTCATACTCTAAATCAAGATATTGTGTAGACTTAGTGTTGGAAGGTTGGTTTTTTGTTTTGACAGTTGAACTGTCATCTGTAGATGTTGTGGAAGGTTCCCCTGAGGACTTATTTTTCTTGCTCCTGGTATTATATTGATGCTGATTGACATTCACAACAGCCACATCTTCATCATCAGTCAATTCTATGGTATCCCAAAAGTGACTAATAACTTGAGGAGGTTTTTCTTTAGTGTTATTATCTGTGCTTTGGGTATTTTCAAAATTCTGTCCTCAAGATTGGGTTTCACTTTCAGCTGACGTTTCTAGGCCTGAGACTAATAATTTTAGGAAACTATTAATTTCATCCACATTATTAGCCTCAGAGGGAGGGGTCTGTCTAGCAGTTGTATTTTGGAATGGTCTTCTAAAAGGCTGTCTTGGTGGTTCTTTATTCGGAGTACTTTCAGAAGTACCTTTCTTCAAATCTATGATTTCATTGGATAGCTTCTTTATGACTCTTTGGAGGATGTCTACGTCTAATGCATCTTGACCCTTTTTCTCAGGATTTTTGGTTTTGGAAGGACTCTCAGTATTTTTGCGAGAAGAAGATGCAGAATCAGTGTCTACCTCAGGGTTCATCTTAATAGAAAACATGTCCTTCTCGACCTTAATGGCTTCATCAAAGGTTTCAGTGAGAGTGGGTTTGGCCGCTCCCCTGACAAACATGGCCATTGACACGGGCAAGGATGAAGTATAGAATTCAATAGTGACATCTTCAGCAGGCCTTGAGGTGGCAGGGATTTTGTTCCTCGGAGTCAAGAATCGTTGGTTAAAATCTTTGACTTTCTCCTTGGTTTCCATATGGATCCGAGACAATTCTAAGACCAACACAGCTGGAGTCTTATCATCTCCGAACTTGTTCATGAAAGCCAACTCGAACTCATTACAATTGGTAATAGAACCAGCGGTAAGTGAAAAATACCAAGTCGATGCTTTGCCCTCAAAGGTGTAAGGGAAAAGTCGACAAACTATGTCTTCTTGTTCAACATCCAAAAGCCGAACTGCTAGCATGAATTTTTTAACATGATCTTCTGCGGGCTCTTTCAGCTCGGGATTGAACTTGGGAAACAATTTCTCAGGATGCTTTGGCAAAGGATGTTGATCACATGGAACATAAACCGCATCCTGAGCTAACCATGGCAAATTGGCATTGGGGTTCGGGTTTAAACCTGCCATGTTCCTTGGTGATGGAGGTGGTGAAGGTGGTGTTTGAAAAATGTGAGGAGGTGAATGTGGCGGTGATGGTGGTCGACCAGACCCTCCTGTAGCCGATGGTCCTAAAGAGGACAAAGGTTGATTGGTGCCTATTAGAGACGGTTGAAGTTGATGATCAAGGATGACACCTAAAGGTTGTTCTTGTTCTTCGGGATTAGAATCAATATGGAGAGTTCGTGGACATCTGATCTGCGGAAGAGGCAATTCGGTGGGTTGGACCCCGGTGAGATTTGAATAAGCTCTGGTTAAAATCCTGCTGGATTCATTTATGGCCTATTCGAACTGGTCAAGTTCTTTAGGTGGATGGGAAACACTAGAGTTGAATTGATGAATGAGATTTCGAACAGTATCATTCAATGGGGTCTCATCTAATTGCGATGACTGGAATGTCTGTGGTTGAGATGATGACTGCAATTGACCTGATCTAGAAAGTGGTGTAAATTGAGGAGTAAAGGATTGATCAATTTTCTGATCAGGATTGTTCTCATTATCCATTTGCTTAAACTGGCCCTCCTTCTAGTGCCATTGTTGACGGGCCGGATTGGCACAATAGTCAACTAAGAGACAATCCGATCCAAAATTTTTCAAAGATGCTCTCAGTCGTTAGGTAGCTGTCTCTGACGGGATTAAGGGCCCGTTACCTTCCCTAAATTACTCCCAGCTACAGGAAAAGACTTAAAAGAAAAAATGAAGCTATTGTTTATTAACTAAACCTATAGTACACCTATGAATATGCAAAGTAAACTGTTACTGAGTTAGTTGATATATTACATGACTGATAACTGGAAATTAATCTAGTTAACCAATTAATTGATAAATTACAAGAATAAATATTTAATTAAATATTAACAAACTCAATCAATTACGTAAATGCATTATAAACATATGTACATTCATAACAAGATTGAAAGATAACCTAGCAAAGTATACTTGTAAAATCTGATTCAATATGTTTTCTGTAAATTAAATAAAAACTGCCATTAATATATCCTAAATATCCTATCCTGATCAGGAGCATGGAAATATTAACCCTGGAATCAACTTGCAAATAATGCTACTGTGCAGACAATCCTGAACACACCAGAATAAATTCTGAGATTTAAACAAGACAACACAGTGAACAAGTATATCACATATATTATTATGATAACATCAGATTTATTACATGAAGTAAATTTGCAAATTAAACCAGTATAAATCGACAGTTAAACATAATGCTTCGACAAATTTCTTTAAATAAATATAACAAAACATAAAGACGGTAAAAGCAAATAGCAAGATCAAACAATATCATAAATACATTCCCATAGTATAAATACTGCAAATATATTTATAAGTATCACTAGTCAAAAAGTGTTGCAATTGCTAACAAGAAATTGTCTTTAGCCACAGGAAATTATTAAAGTGATCTTGTCTGGCCCCTTTTCCCAACCATCAACCTCCCATTACAGTAAAACATGTCTCCTTAAATACATTCAATCTCAAAAGAGATAGTTCTATAAAACCGGAAACTACATCATCATAATCTTAACCAATTTCGTTCACAACAGAAAAATGACAAATGAAATTGTCATTTTTCCATATACAATACGATATCTCAAAATTGGACAGATTCAACCTATAATGCAAAATCACAAAATGGCAAAGACACTAATAAACTAGTGACACCTAGGAAACAACGCATCCACAATTGAAAATGATTTCAATTGATCTGTTCATCATTCTCCGTAGATCATCCTGAAAACGAGCGATTGCCAAAATCCAGGAAAAGCGCATCCACCAAATCATCTGCAACACTACACAGTAAAAAATTAACACAAACGCGAGAGTAAATAAACTAAATTACATAACCCATCAATCAATTCAAAACAATACCTGGAAAACAAAAATAACTTCATTATCACTTGCTGCTTTTACTTACAAACTTCAAATCTGAAATACTTTCTAAACATATGTACAATAGTGAGTATGCCCAAAACACTATGATTTAACAGGAGTATTGAACACCTGTATATTCACACCAATCGCTGGATTCTGTGAATGCCCTTTAAACTGCATCAAAGTAACCTGAGCATTCAGCTCATGAACTTTTTCCTCATTTTTATGATTATCATGTTGCAGTTTCATTACTCTTCTAATTAACTTGTTCTTATATTTCTTCAGATGCAGCATACATTTATCATCTGAATCGGATTTCTCCTTCAGCCTAATATTCTCAGCTTTCATAGCATCACCATGTGTCACCATCTCTGTTATTTCTATCTCCATTCTATGTATTTTATCCAGTAATCAATTAACAAAGAGTGGGTGAACTGCTTCATCAATTCGATAAGGACAAGGTAAATTCATTTCAACAAATTTACCCTTAATTGGAAGATCTGGAACATGGTTAATTTGAGGATTCTTCTTAGAGACATGAGGACTGTTCTCTGCATGGTGAATGATAGGCTCGTGATCCAAATCAGGGCCTTCATTTTGTACAGGCATGATCTCCTCATCATCTAACATGACTGTTTCAATGTCTTTATTGTTTTTCATAGGAGACTCAACGACATTGACTTAGGACGCCATACTTCTTGTAAATCTGACGGTAACCTTAACATTCGGCTTCTTACTCATCTTTTTGCAGGGTTGGTCACTACGGTTCGGTGTTACCAGGGATAAGTTCAGAGATTTCCTCCTTTGCTTGGAAAGCACAGTAGTACCAGGAATTTGAACAGGAGTGGGAGCGAGATCATCACAGACACTGGGGTTTACACAGTCATTGGGGTTCAGGAAAGGCGTCGGTGCAAGTGAAGTCGGAACTTGACAAGGTTGTTGATGTCTTACACACTCTTCAGCACAATCGAATTGACAATGGCAGAATTCCATGAAGCCATTATGTTCAATAAAATCATCCCATGACTGATTTCGTTTAGACAACTCCCTCTCCACCAACATCCTAACAAGGCCATGATGAAAAAGACTCTGACCGATGTTCTTCGACCCCTTCTTAATGGCTGAAGACATCTTGGTCATGCTATGAACTAAATAATAAGGTAAATTTATGGGCAAACTGAGAAACACAGTCATCAATTTGAGGTGATAGACATATGCAGAGGAAAGATGACCCTCACAGGTCACATACCTGTGAATAACTTCTAAAACCGGTCGCCATTCTTTCTTGAAATATTTCCGCGATACACCGCCTCTAAAGGACACATCCTGGCAAGGGTTCTTCAACATCTGTCTCCATTCAGTATCTTTCATATGCTTGGATTTAAACCAACGTTCTCCTGTTAACGGTAAACCCATAGCTAAAGCAACTGGACGCTCATCAAATCTGAACTGGAGGTCAGCCACCTTAACCCTAGAGTCAACCAGCGACAGAGCAAATAACCTAGTCACCTCAAGGTTTGAGTCTGCAAACTTGCGGATAAATGGAAGCCACCCAACTTCTTGTACTTTAGCTAAGAGCTCAGGATTTTGATCAAGAAGCTTCATGTCATTGGGCTCAACCCTAACAACCAGAGCCATGGCTACGAGCGCAAATGCACGCAGTTGCACACAGATGAAATACCACAGATAGCAACAAGATAGAAAGCTAAAGAGCGAGCATTCGGTATGCAAACCAAGGAGAAAACACAAACAATGAAACCTGACTCTTTCATAAACGAAATGCAACATGAGTGAACATAGACAAGAACCCTGTAAACTCGGCATGAGCAGAGGAATGATCACACAGAGAGGTAATCAGATAATAGAAAGTGACGGCGAAGATTCCAAACTAAACTCATTTTTCCATAATTTATCCAATGCAATCGACATACAACCAAACCTTGAATGAATCATAGGTGTTCGACAAGCAGGAAGACATGACGCTGAGTTCGTATTGCAATTAAATGTCGTTACAGATTCATGTATGAGTGCAATGATACCATATCGATCTGCAATCAAGTGGATCAGATGGCGACATGAATCGAAACAACCATAGAGAATGGACCTTGGGCATTAACATGTCGACCTTACTGTATAATGATCTCAACCTTCGAAAATGGCGAGCATACGACACGACATAAATCATCAAATCAACCCCAAACCTTACATGCAAGGATATAAGTCATGATATGGAGCATATTACAAAGGTCGAAACTAAACACTTATGGTTAGATCAAGTAAGATTCGAATTTTAGAGGATGCACTTAGGATAAAGCACCCCTGCATAAAATATTTAGCCTTTGATGTTCTAGGACCTTGTCCAAGTTGCAATTAACAAATAAACCATACCGATTGCTGAATATTCAAATAAGGCTTATAGTGAGAGGCATAAAAACCAAAGCTTTACCCCTTAATTTGAAAGGTAAACCCATTGAAAATAATGATTTCAATGTAGTGATTTTTGTCAACTAACCATAGTTCACAAAGGTTATAAAAAACATGGAATTTCATCGTTTCAGTAGCTTATGGAATGTGATCATTTCAGTAGCTGCCAATTCTGTAGATTTGAAATAAGAAATTCAAATATTTCATCAAACAAAATTTCATTTTGTTTTATGAAATTTGTTTTTTTTAAGGCTGTTGAGTAGAAGCACAACATGTGGCTAATTGAACCAACCAAGGTTTATCATGTTTAATTTTTCCTAGTTTACATACATCAACAATTTTAGGTGATGCATAAATCCGACAAGCACTAGGGTCAATCAGTATTAAAATAGAAGTGTTAAGACCTTACCTTCTATCTCAACCATGGTATCCTCATGGTATTCTTGTCAGCCATCCATTGCTGCATAAATTCGTGGTGTTCCAGCAATGTCTTCTACCGTTGGTTCTTCCTGTAATTTGTGAAATACCCCATTGGTATTATTCTTACAGTCCTGGGAATAATGAGGACCTTGACATTTCCAACATTTAATTTGCAGTGGAGAAACATTGGATCCCCCATTTGCTGCTGGCTTGTTAGAATTTGGAGCTGCTACACATGGCTTTGTACCTAATTTGTTGAAATTCTTGTTGGCTGGAAAACTATTGTTATGTTTTCTATACGGTGGTGGGTTAAATCCTGGTTTGTGGTTATCGGAGAAGGTCATATACCTATCTCTGATTCTATTAAGGCTCTCTTTCCCGAACTTTCCATGCTCATAGCAAAGCCTAGCTTTGTGTAAGGTGGTGTCAAATGTTTTAGGCATACCAAATTCAATCCTCTTGCAAAAGTTGGGAGGAAGACATCCTAAAAAATCTTGTATTTTTACTTTCTCGTCCTTGATGTAGGGTACATAATGCAACATATCCAAAAAGATGTTAATAAAAGCATCCATAGTCATGGATCCCATATGTAACTCATGAAACTCTTTCACTTTTCTACCAAAGAACCTTTCCGACATGTATTTCTCTTGGAATATCTTGCGAAACTTACTCCGCCATATTTCTTGTAACTCATATTTCTTGGTATGCTTCAAGTATCTCCACCATCTAGTTGCTTTTCCATTAAAATTATAAATGGCTAGACCAGATTTCATCTCACTAGATTAGTTATGAACTCGGAAATATTTTCTCAAACCCAACAACCACTCTTCAAATTTTCCCCTTGTATTCATCTCTCCTTCATAGGATGGGGATTTTATTTTTCGGAACTCTCCCTGAAGATTGTCATCATTTCTCAATTTATTTCTGCATGGAGAAAGATAATCATCACTAGAAATACTATCATAATCTCCTTCTGGGGGTTCATGGGTATGCTCTTCTTTTCCTTCTTCTCTCGGGATATATTAGAGGAAATTTCAACTCAAAATGGGCCTTTTAACTTTAACCCAAATTCCATTTCATCATGTGTTAGCCAATGAAATTTCTTTAAATTTGAAATACCGTATAGGTCTTAAACACTTTTAATATAAATTTGGGGATAGGTATCATAAAAAAAAACTACTTTTTTTGTTTTCATTTTCGACATATCTCCCCGTGTTTTTACTCAAATTTCGACCGAGAGAGCTCGTTGGATGCGGAATTAAATTATGCATCCAACAAGTACCCACTCGACATACTTTTGATGGACCCCACCACCCCAAAAACAAGAAACACCTAAAAAAATACATTATTATTTTAACTATTATTTTATTAATGTTTTTTAGGAGGCCCATTTTGAGTTGAAATTTCCTCTAATGTATGTCCTGCTTATAAAAAAAAAAAATATTGAACCTATTTGTGGAATGAGTGGGTTTTCCCTCCGAGCTTCCTCCCATCATGTTTCGTAGCAATGCTTCATTAATTTCTTGTTGTTCCTTTCTTTCATTCAGATTATCATCTCTAAAACTCTGTAAGTCTGCTTGAAGACTTTGTATGGTTTTCATTATATCAGAATCCAGTTCCACCGCCAGTTCTACCTCCTGGGTGGGGATATTCAACTTCCCTTTTCGGCTGTTATCTTCTTTAGTGTTCATGATCTCCACTGTTCTTTTTAAAATACTACAATTGTAAATTTTTTAATAACACGAAAAATTTATGTTCATTAACACAATTTAAAATCATACTATATTTTTCTTGCAACGAATGTCGGGTATGCCCATTTGGTCTCTTAGTGTTGAAACTATGCTCTGATACCATTTGTAAAGTCCCCAAAATTAAAAAAAATTAAAAATTATTAGGCTATTCTTTTACTTCCTGAGCTGGACATTATTTATACTTATGGGGAATGTGTCGTTCTTCGTTTACTATGTTGTATTGTTGTAAGTTGTTCTTACATCCTGCTTTCATATTTCCCGATATGGTTACTAATGTACTACTTATGCTTTCGTAATGTTACTTACTATCTTGTTCTATGATTATGCATTTATATAAATGTTAGTTATTTTGATTATATATTCAGTGGTTATAAATTTCGATTAATGTTGTATAAACAATTCTAACTTAACTTGTTATTAAAAAAAGAGTGGAGTAGCAGGACTTGTTTCCTTTGTAAACACCTAAGAGATAACTATTTTCTACTTGTCACTTTGGGGATTACTTATTTCTTACGAACTAATGCATTCCTTCCCTTTTCGTGTGCAGGTCCACTTGATGACGAAAACCGCTTATAAAATTTGAACAAGACATACTGCACGTTTTGTCACTAGCACTTGGTTTGAATGATGATAGATTTATAGTCCTATCCTAGTGACTACTATGACTGCTATTAGTTGATATTTACATAAGGCTGGATGATTTTTTATCCTATGTTGCACAGGTTACTATTGTTATTTTTACGGACTCTACGACAGTGATTTAATTACTGTTGCACTTATTATTTGTATGGCACACATTTATTATGGTATTAAACATGGTTTTAAGGGTGGCACGAACTATACGATATGGGTTTGGAAATATGTTAATGGAGGCCAGGCTAGCAACATAAATGCATGTTGGAAAGCATGGTCTTCAAGCTTAGGGCTTGGTCTCTTGTGTTGGTTTGGTCATTCGCAGCATGGCTACTTGAGCTCTACCTTTGCATTGTGTGGTGGTGTGAAGCTTTGAAGGTTTAGCCGTGATGGGAGGTACTATCCCTCTTTAGTTTAATAGTTTTGTTTGCTTGTTCAGTTTGGTTTCAATGCGTACTCCTCATTGTAGCTTTTGTTTTGTGTTGCTGGTTGCAGGGTATGACGAAATCGTGAGTCGTGGGTCTCCCTGAGTCAACTCCATACCCATTCGGGTAAGCCCTGCTATACAAGTTTAAAACTTGTCCCTAGGCTCATGTGGTTGTTATGACAGAGTTAAAACTCATCATGGTTATGAATGTATGGATCTGGTTTTAATGGCGACAACTTAGAAGGGACTATCTGTAAATTATTTTTTATAGCATTAGAGATGCATGAAGGAATTAGGGTTTATCTTTCTGGGGTTTAGTTCCTTCGGGCTGAGACTTTAATATATTATGGGTGCTCTACCTAGTATTATTTCCTTGGTGAACATTTCAAGGCTCTACGAATTGTAATTTTGTTGATGTTTGGGTATAGTGACAACACCATTTCTTGCAATGGTGCAATGGCAGGATTATAAGACTGTGTAAATTCTTACTTCGTTTTATGAAGGGAATACATTAAGCATTATTACACTGTGCATGTTTATTTGGTCATTTATATAAAATATTTGCATATTGTTCGAATCGTGGGTATGATTCTTATTTTTTGGTAATGGTTTAACTCGGTGTGATTCACAATCCTAATTTAAGTTAATTGATGGGTTTGTTAATGGTGTTTATTTGGCCTTGGATCCTTTCCATAGATGGAAATGGATTTCCCTCCAATAGACCTCTAACTGTGTAGTGGATAAGGAGTTAATGTTTTATGGTTTAAGTTGTGTTTATGGACAATCTATGTATAAGGGCCATGACTGTGGAGGTAACCCTTCAATGGGTGTTGTTGATATTCACATAGCATTGACAGGGTCGTAGTTTTGGTATTAATGTTTAAATGTTTTGTTATGTATAGGGCCGAGGGCCATGAAGAAATTACAGGGTGTAATTTATTTGGGGATTTTTACCTTTGTGTAGAGAATATGTGAAATTGTTTTATGGCCGGGTATTTAACATAGTGCATTCTATTTTGATAGTTATAACACTACATTGTTTAGTAGGAAAGTAACGAATCCTACAAGATTCAATAGAATGACTTGTAAAATAAAAGGACTCAACAGAAATTGATCCTGAGTTACTATGGTTGTAAATGTATGGTGTGTTTGGGAATTAACGCCCACAAAAATTTATCTTGCACCCTCTGTTTATATATGCTATGTTTATAAAAGAGTTTAGTGCATAGCAGTTTGTTTGATTTTATGATGAATCGATCCTGTGACCTATTGGTTATTTATGCTATGTTGTTAATGAGTTTTGTGCATAACGATGGGGTTGATTTTATTATGAAAGAGATGGATGTATGTTGATTTTCGTAGATGTAGTTGGTATATTAATTATGTGGTCTGGTTTATTATAAATGAGACCGAGTTATTTGGATTATGGTTTATAACTTCAAACCATTAGATGGTCTCGATAGCTTGAATGTTCTGGCATTTTAATTTGTTACTTGATTATGGTTCTGTTTATATTTAAATAATGGATACGATTTGTTTCTTAGGTTGTGACACACTATACTTTAATTAAATGAATTTCATAACTACTTTATGTTTAAGATATATACTGTTTAAATTTGTAGTTCTAAGTATAGGTTTGCCGGAAATATGGAATCTTCCAATAGAATCCTTAGATAAACATATGGACTCTGGTTTAGAGTGCTTCTAGGTATTAGGAAAACAAAGTTTAGGCTAAGAAATAAAATGTAGAAGTAAATTGGAAGAACAAAACCCTTGAATATCTTTTAGATAGAAATACATTTCAACCTAGTGTTTAGAGATAATACATAAAATATTCTAAACCAGAAATAAATTGCAGACATAGGGTTAGAAATATAACATAAACCCTTAAATATCCTCAAAGGAAACATACTAGATAATGGAATGGAAAACATCAAGAACCTCATACTTGTATGGTGAATTTGTTGCAATGGATGAAAAACCTACACACTTAATTACCCAGTATTAACAAATTCACAGACAGATCCAACCTCTATATAGATAACTGAATCACTTGGCAACTACTTGCACGTTCCACCCAACCATGACCTGGAACCATTCATGGTTCTCATCCAGATCCCCTCGAGCTGGTTCCAACATGCAAGTATCTTAGAGATCCTAGGGTAAGGATTCCCTAACTGGGATATTAGGTCTAAATCAATTCTCCTTTTTCCTCTTAGGAAAATGTTCTCCAAGAAATCTCTTGAGAATAAACAGGCAGAAATAATGATTCACCAAAACGATGGAAGAGATCCCCAAGCCTCTCTTTGTCTTGGGTCTTTATAGGGAAAATTTTCATTCAAAGGGGTAGTTAAATCAAGAATCATTTGATTTCTTGATTTAACCATTTTATTTAATTTAGGCAATTTTAGTTTTTAACCTAGGAACTTTTAATTAGTTCTTATTTGGACTCTTGTAGGTATTACACTATTTAATTATTTTTAAGCAATAATAATAATAAATCGAGCCTCTCTTTCTTTCTCATACTTTTAATATTATTACTATGTTTACTCTTATACATACCATGTATAAAATATATGCTTATATATATATATATATATTATTTGTTAACATTTGTCTTTAGGTATCATATAACACGATCCCTAAACTTATGACACTTTCTTCGTTAAGGTCGGTAGGTAAGTGGTTAGGTATACTAGACTAGGAAACTCTAAACATCCTTGCATGTTGGATTCCCTCGTATAACATGGTAGTTATTCAGTATTTGATGAGATGAAAAAATTCAATATTTCATTTAATCACTTATAAATAAGTCAAATGAGATCAATATTTTACTCGAGTCATTTTCACTTGAAAATCATTAATTATTTTCAGTAACTCATAGCGCTTTTCCAGAGCCCATACTCAACGCTAAAAACAGGGAGTTACAAACGTAGTGCAAATCCAGAGCTCCTTTCTCAACACTAATGCTAGGATGTACTTGTAGGATACACCTAGGGATACAATGGCCAAGGATCTGATGTTCCAGAGCTTATGCTCAACATCAACTTGGAAGGCTCTAGGGATTATTTCCAACACTTCCAATTTATCTTTTCATGTGCTTCAAAGCTTCCTACTCAACACAAAGGTTTTCATATCTCATTTGTTTAAGATATTCTCTCTTAACAGAACATAAACACTCATGTGCTCTAGAGCTTCCTTCTCAACACAACATAAACACTCATGTGCTCCAAATATTCTCACTCAACAGATAAAATATTAAATACTCATGTGATCTAGAGCTTCTCGCTCAACACAAAAAATATTAAATACTCATGTGCCGCATGGAGATTTTTTCTCAACACAAAAAATCTTAAATACGCATGTGCTCTAGAGGTCCTCACTCAATACAAAAAATTTCATCAATCATGTGCTTTAGGGTCCACGCCCAACACATAAAATCATACATAAAACATATGTAACTGGCTTACACCCAATATATCAAACAAATAATCATGTTCATATGCAGTGGGTTCCTAGACCCAATATATCAAATTAAAACATCAAAGTAACATTATAATCAATGGGGCTTATGCCCATAAGTGTTAGGTCAAAATTTAGGATATTACGTCCCTCCCTGTTTAGAACAACACTGTCCCTGTTGTTCTAGGGGCTCAGAATAAAATCATGAAACAAGGTGGGGTAATCCTTTCTCATGGTGGATTGATTCTCCCAAGTAGCCTCATTGGATTCAAAGTTATTCCATTGCACTTTAAACTGGATTATGGTGCACTTCCTGAGCTGCACCTCTCTCTTGTCCAATCTATGAAGAGGTTCAGGGGAAAACTCCCCTTCAAGGTCAACCTGTAGTAAGGACAAATCAATCACATGTTTAGTAAATGAAACATATTTCTTTAATAATAATGCATGGAAAACATCATGGACTCTTATGTGAGTGCGTAGTGCTAGTTCATATTCCAGTGTCCCTCTCTTGGCTAGTATCTCAAAGGGTCCACAAAATCTAAGTGTTAACTTACCACACCTTGCCAAGCTAAACGAGCTTCGTTTTGCTTTTACTTTCAAGTAGACATGGTTGCCTATTTAATAATATTTATTTTTTCTTTTCTTATCCGTGTATCTTTTCTGGTAGTCTTCTGCTTCTGTAAGGTTCACCTGGACCTTGGTAAACAGTTGTTCTAAGTCCTTTAATAGGTCAGGCCCTAACATGATCCTATCCACTGGGATATCCCAAGTAACTGGTGTTTTACAGTTCTGTCCATAGAGTACCTCAAAGGGACTCATATTCGTGGAATTCTGGAATCCCTTGTTATACGCAAACTTTGCAAGGTGCAGGTAATATTCCCACTTGGTGGGGTTGCTCATGACATACATCCTAAGAATGTCCTCTACAATTTTGTTTACCCTTTCTATTTTCTTATTCGTGTATGGGTGATAAGCAGTGCTAAATTTCAACTGCATCTCTAGTCCAGAGAATGAGGATCTTCAAAAGTTTCTGATAAGCTTAGTATCTTGATCGGAGATGATTACCTTGGGTATCCCATGCAATCTAAGTATCTCCTTCAAGAATATATCAGCAATTTGTACTGCCTTGTAGGTTGACTTCACTAGAATGAAGTGTGTTGATTTTAACAATTTTTCAACTACTACAAAGATAGAATCATTTTGTTTCTTACTTTTTGGTATACCTACGATAAAATCCATACTAATGACCTCCTACTTGCATTCCATAATGGTTAATGGATGCAACAATCCCGAAGGATGATGGTGCTCACCTTTGACAAGCTGACATTTCTGACATTTTGCAAGCAACGCAATGCTAGCCTTTAACTTAGGCCTGAAAAAGTGTCACTTAATAGCATATATCATCTTTTGATATCCTGGATGCCTCAGGTAGGGTGTCCGATGATATTCCATGGGGATGCTGGAAAACATTTCCTCTGCTTTTGGAATGCACAATCTCTCCTTAGACCATAGCAGTTCTGTTTCATCTACCTTTTACTCTTTTTGTTGTTGAAACAACCTGTCCTCTTGGACCTTCTTGAGGATTTCTACATAGAAAGGGTCAACTCTGTTGATCATTCTAATCATCTTGTGTAAATACGAATTGGTTGGAATTAAAGTCACCTCATACATCATATGGGTTCGTCGGCTCAAAGAATCGACAATCTTGTTCTCTTTTCCCTTTATATGCTTTAGCTCGAAATGGTACTCACTAAGGAAATCCAACCATCTGGCTTTCCTAGAATTCAGATACAGTTGCTCATATAAATATTTCAATCTCATATTGTTTGTCTTCAAATTTCAGACTCATATATTCCAGAAAACGTCACATTTAAACCAGTGCTTCTTTGGGTCTTCCAACCCATTGCCATTGAATATTGGGAGCTTAATGTCAGTTCCAACCATTGGATTGAACATTGATGTATTGACTCCCGATATAGTCAAAACAAAATTTGGACTAGTCAGACTTCCTTTTCCACTATTTACATCATTAGTATTACTCGTATTTACATAAATACTTGGAGAAAGGTCTCATGATCTTACCCCTGGTATTGTAGGCAAGTTGTGTACATGTTATTGTTTTGGAGCTTCAGTCGAACCTTTGGAATCTCCGTATCCTTTTGATATCGACTCATATTATTCTTCCTTGTTACAAGAACCTTCTTCTACGTATGATGAAAACTCGTATCCTTCTTATTCTTGCTCTGTGTTGCAACTCCCTCACCTGAACAAAGTTTTTTGTTTTTTGCTGGACCTATATCTTCTTTCGCTTCTAAAAAATCCTGGCTCTAGTTCAGTTCCACTTTCTCCACAGAACATCTCACTCTAGGGTTATGCTGAAACATTTTCACCCTTTTCTATTAATTCTATCATTCAGATAATTCCTTTCTCACATAAAACCATTGTTGTCCACGTATTTAAAGATAACATGTATTTGATGTGTGGTCCTTGGAAAAAATTTCACTCTACCTCACTGTATGAGGTTATTGTGTCAAAAACAAACTTAGTAATATATCGTTCTAAGATATTGTCTTCCCAAAAGCACACATCCATTGATACAGGGTTCTTTATTCTTTTCAACTGCTCGATTAATAACAGACTCCACTCTTTCAGTTCTCCTCCTTGAAAATTCCTTTGTTGGGTTTCTAGCTTACACAACCAATCATGTAACACAATGGGAAACTGGAAAAGAAAACCTTGTGAATGTCTGAAAAAATGTACAACCCTAGCCACTTTTTCGGCTCCCACTGATATCCTTCACTTTCTTTTCATGCAAACTCTAGCTCTTTAGTGTCCACCCAGTCTTGGATATCTGATTTCATTGGTTTCCANCCCCTAGCCACTTTTTCGGCTCCCACTGATATCCTTCACTTTCTTTTCATGCAAACTCTAGCTCTTTAGTGTCCACCCAGTCTTGGATATCTGATTTCATTGGTTTCCAAAACATGTCCCTTTCCACAACACTTTAAGGTCCCGAAAACATAACAATTTCTCGGATTTTTCTGGACCTCTCCCATGCTAGACCTAGGTTCATCCCCTTCTTAGTCATCAAAACAAATCCTAAGATATCAACCCGGTGGAGTGAAGCTCACTCGACAACACCTGCGACACAGACGCCGTGTCACCTGAGATATATCAGTCCTTATAGGTAACTTCCAAAACCATGTTTCAAGATTTTGTGCGAGAAGGTGTTCTAATACCTTGGCTCTGTGCCAAGGTTTTTGAATGAAGAACGAGAATGTGGGATACTAATTTTCAAAGTACTTCAATAACAAATTATGATTCAACCCTTATTTATGCAATCTCATGAAACCATGTAGTGAACATACAACATAGGAATATTCATTATTATAATGCAAAATTCATACATTTATCCATTTGCAACAAAATAATCACTCAATCATTGAACACATCATTTATGCATTTAACTAAGCTACTCAACATTCACTCATATACACATCATGTAACATAGAAACCCATCTGGAAAAAACCACAAGGTGATCTTCATCTAGAATTGGCATCAAGAAATAGATGCACCTTTTTGTCTGCACAAAAAGCTATAGAATCTGTTCAAGCTCTTATCTTCTATCTTTACAAACTTTTCCTCCCTCTCATGGTCTCTGATCTTCTCTCCTTCTCCCTCTATTCTACTCCTACTAGCAATATGCACAAATTTGGGATCGACTCATCCTTCTCTACCTGTCTTCTCACTTAGATGCAGAACCACTACTATGATGCATTCAACGATCCATAGTCATTCACCGAAAACTATCTACCTCCAGTCTAGCTCAACCGTATTTTGTTAGATTTTTATCAATTAGACAATATGATCTTAGGATCTTATCTGAGAGAATAACATGCACAACAATCAATCAAAAGAGACAACATACACAAATATTTATCCTCATGGAAACCATAAAGGAAAAACCCCGCAACTTTCTTAGATATAGAATGAGCACCAATGGGACCAGTAAAACCCAAAGACAGAAAGATGATATCCAATAGCTGTTCTCTCTCTCACTTGAGTGAGCTTCTTCTCTCTCAACTATGTGCTATAGATGCGTGAGTGTGTGTGATAAATATAGAGGCTCACTCTTTATTTATTCTACTATCTGACTTGACAATAAATTACCAGGGCCGACTTCTGTAGGAGAGTCTAATGACCCTAGTTCCCCATAACTGTGGAAACTTTACCCCCAAATCACAAAGGAGGGTTAATCTCTATGACTTTACATGAATTTATTACATTAATAATATCCCGATAGGAACATCAAGGACCAATGAAATACAATATATGAAATATACAATTGAATATATTATGGAGTTATAAATACATCAACACTCCCTCTTAACTAGGAAGGTATTCTCTTGACACAATTCATTAGCACAAGGCTTCTTCTATGGATCATCATGAAAGCTAGATCATCACTGGATCATCATCATCAACAATGCTCCCTCTATATAAATAAAATGGTGTTATCTCTTAATTCGTCTCACCACAGGAAGTTCTACAGATCCATCCCTTTTTCATGCTGGTTGTAGGCCTATCGTCCATGTAGGTCTTCCTCTACAAAGCCAGTCCTTTTTCATATTGGATGTAGGCATCTACAGAGCCATTCCTTTTTCATACTGGATGTACATCCATAGATCCAGTCCTTTTTCATACTAGATGTGGGTCTCTACAGAGCGAGTCCTTTTTCATACTAGATGTAGGACACTATAGAGCCAACCCTTTTTCATTCTAGATGTACTTCCATAGAGCCAGTCCTTTTTCATACTAGATTTGGGTCTCTACAGTGCCAGTCCTTTTTCATAATGAATGTAGGCCACTACAGAGCCAACCCTTTTTCATGCTGAATGTACTTCCACAGAGCCAGTCCTTTTTTCATATTGGATGTGGGTCTCTACAGAGCCAGTCTATTTTCATAGTGGATGTAGGCCACTGTACTTTCATCTAACCATGGAAGTCCCTGCCTACCACCATGTAAAAATGGAATAGCACTTAATGATATGAAAATGTGAGGATCCAATCCTACCACCATGTCAAAAGGGCACAACACTTACATGTGACCATGGGAGGAACCAATCCTTCCACCATGTTAGAAGGGAAAAAAAATTACATCTGACCATGGGAGGAACCAATCCTGCCACTATTTCAGAAGGGCACATCACTTACATATGACCATGGGAGGAACCAATCTTGCCACCATGTCAGAAGGGCACAACACTTACATATGACCATGGGAGGAACCAATCCTACCACCATGTTAGAAGGGCACACAGACTCATCACTTCTCCTTGGAAAGACAATCTATCTGGAGAACACCAACCTTCTTCCTGAAGTATTCAAACATCACTCTAGATAATGGCTTAGTCAGCACATCAACTATATGTTCATCTGTCGCAACATACTAAATCTTTACTACTCCCCTCTGCACCATATCCATGATATAGTGGTATCTGATCTCGATATGATTAGACTTTTCATGGAACACTGGATTCTTCGACAACCTCACACAACTCTGGTTGTCACAATATATACAAATAGCATCCAACTAGAGATCAAACAAATCAGATAGTAGCTTACTCATCCATACTACCTCGCAACTAGCCGAACAAACTACAACATACTCTACTTCGACTATACTCAGTTCCATGCAGTATTGATTCCTGCTAAACCAAGAGATCACACCTGATCCCATATTGAAGCAACAACCCAAAGTGCTCTTCCTATCAATGGCACTTCCTGCCCAATCTGAATCAACATATCCCTCTAGGTTAATATTATGATTCTCCTCATACTTGAGCCTATAATCAACTGTAACCTTTAGGTAGCTCAGGATATGCTTTGCAGCAATCAGGTGATCATGTCTAGGATCTGTCAGGAACTTGCTCAATGTGTTCATAGCAAAGCAAATATTCGATCTCGTATTCATCAGGTACATCAAGGACCCAATCACCTGACGATACATCGTAGCATCAACTGACTCTAATGAAGCATCACTCAATAGCTTCAGGTTCGATGCCATAGGTTTGGTCATGGATTTGCAGTCCATCATACTGAACATATTCAGGATCTCTATTGCATATTTCTCTTGTCCCAGGGAGATTCCATCTACATTCTACCACACCTCCATACCTAGAAAGTAGTGCATCATACCCAAGTTGTTCATCTCTAACTCAGCAACAAGCTTCCTCTTTGTATCAGAAATCAACCCATCCTCACCTGTTACAAACAGGTCATCTACATACAGTAGGAGTATCACTAGGTTTACTTCTTCAACCTTGTAGTAAAGGTTGGAATCCTCTTTACTCTTGCTAAAGCCCAAAATAGTTAGGAAGATGTCAATCCTACCGTACCATGTCCTGAGTGCCTATTTCAGACCATACAAATATTTATTCAATTTACACACATTATTTTCCCTGTCATATGTCTCAAAACCTAGTGGTTTCTCCACATACACTTCCTCTTCCACTACACCATTTAAGAAAGCAGTCTTGACATTTATCTGGTGTATATTCCATTTCATCACTGCATCCAGGGATAGTACTGATCTGATGGAAGTGTATCTGGATACAAGTGCAAAATTTTCTTCATAATCTATTCCTTCTTTCTGGGAGAAGCCACAGGCCACAAATATTGCTTTATATTTCTCTATGCTGCTATCTGTAGCATGCTTGATCTTATAGATCCACTTAGAAGTCACAACAGACTTCCCCTCTGGTATTGGGACAACATCCCAGACATCATTCTTCCTGATTGATTGGTACTCCTCGATCATAGTATCCTTCCATTATTTCTTCTCTCTCACTTCTTCATAGTTGGAAAGTTCTTTATCAACGATGTGACATAATAGGGCTACATATCCAGAGTAGGACCTAGTTCTCTTCCTCTCTCTGTGCATTTCTTCTGGAGGCCCATATCTTTTTGCACGTTGGATAGCCTCTCGTACCCATGTAGGTTTCCTCATGTGAGGATTCTTCCCCTAGGGTGGATCTACATGTTCTTTGGGATCTTCTATTTCTTGATCTTCTTCTTGAGTTGCATCGTTTACAGTTGTATCTCAAATTCTGGGTACTTCTATTTCTTCAGGTTCTTTAGTAGGTCTCTTTCTAGATTTGTTTTAAGCTGAGTCTTCGTCAAATGTTATGTCCCTATTGATGTCGATCTTCTTTAATCCTAGGAAGTATATTCTGTAAGCCTTCGTTCTTCCACTATATCCCACAAATATACCTTTCTTCCCTGAAGGATCTGAATTTTTTCTCTTTTCTTTTGTAATGTATGTGTCCACTAGACAACCAAATATTCTGAGATGAATGACGTTTCGTTTCTTTCCAGAGAAGACTTCTTCAGGTGTCTTGTTCTTGAGTACTCTATGTGGAGTACGGTTCTATACATACATAGCTATTCTAAAAGCTTCTTCCCATAGATGCATGGGAATATCTTGATCAAGAAGCATTTCCCTTGCAGCTTCCATACTCGTTCTATTGTTCCTTTCTACAACCCCATTCTATTTTGGATTATATGGAGTGGTCAACTCCCTCTTAATCCCTAAATATCTACATAATATTTTGAATTTATTTGATGTGAATTCTCCAACATTGTCTGATCAAAAGGTCTTGATTTTCTTTTCTGTGTGGTTCTCGATCAATGCTTTGAAATCTTTGAATTTGTTGAATACTTCATATTTGTTTTTCAATAAGTAGATCCATGTCTTCCTAGAAAAACCATCAATGAAAGAAACATAGTATACATACCCACTCAATGAAATGGATGACATTGGACCGCATACATCGAAGTGGATGATTTCCAAGATTCCTTTTGCCTTGCTCTTGCTACTTGGAAATGTCTTCTTTGTGTTCTTTCCTTTCGCACATCCTATGTAAACACCATCATGTTTTTCCTATATTTTTGGAAAACCTTCAACAACTTTTATTGCAAGTGGTAGTGCTCTATAGTGCAGATGTGCAATCCTTCTATGCCAAATTTCATTTATCTCTACTTATTCATGGACCAAGGCTTTTTCTGGTTTCCCCTTTAGCTTGTATAATCCTCCCTTTTTCTCTCCAATCACAACTGCATCATCTATAGTCTTTCCCATTGGCCACATAAGAACTTTGCCATCTAGAAATGAAACACTCACGCCTTTTGCATCCAATGCAAAGATGGAGAGGAGGTTCTTCTTTAGTCCTAGTACAAACAAGACATCCTTCATTTTCATAGACTTTCTAGAGTCTAACTTGTAGGAGGATTCACCGCTACCTTTTATTGGGTATTGATAGTCATCCCCAAGTTTCACCTTGTGGGGTGACTCATTTTTTGATAATTTTACAAATAATTCTTTGAATCCCACCATATGCTTGGAAGCCTCATTGTTAATAAGCCAATCCTTGCTCCCATGTGTGACAGTTCCCATGAGGAAAGAAATCAAAACATACTCTTTATCACTTGAAAATATTCACTTTCTTGTTTGCCTCTTTTCTTGGAAGGTTCATCATCCTCTATAGCATGAGCATGATGTCTTCTCTTGTTTCCCTTCTTCTTGTGAGAGCCACCTTTGTTTTTGGGACAGAATCTGGAGATGTGTCCTTTATCATCGCATGTAAAGCATCTTATACTAGAAAGATCTCTATTAGATCTTCTAGGGTTATCTTTCTGGGGAGAGTGCTTACCTTTATGGTGATGATAGTCCATTCTGATTTTCTTGGAGTGTACTATTAGAGCTTGATCTTCATTTCCCATATTTTCTTCTCGAGCTACTATTCGAGCTTCTTCTTGTGCGAATTCCTCCCACAACCTACTGAAGGTGACTAGCTTTCTTCTAGCACAAATTCCTTGAATGAAGGAGTCCCACGACCTAGGGAGACCATTCAAGGTGGTCGTCACAATTTCTTCATTCTCCACTTCGTCATCCACTACTTCAGGTTGTTCTTTCATCTGGGATACCCTCGTAAAGTATGACTAAATGGTTTTCGCATTCTGGATATTCACATTCTTCAATTGGTTTCTCAAAGTCATCTTCTGGTTTATTTTCTTCCCTTCAAATAGCTTGGTCAGGGAATCAAATATTTCTTTAGTTGTCTTTAGGGAGGACACTAGTGGTATGAGGTGATCCTTGATTGAATCAGCAATAATCCTCTTAGCCATGACCAATTTATTTTTGTGTAAGGCCTTAGCCTCATCTCCCTCTGCAACTAGAATCTTTTCACTGATGTAAGAGTCCAACACATTTTCTTCTAGGACTAGGGAGATCCTTACTTCACGGCTTGGAAGTTATTAGCTCCCTCAATATTTTCATCAAGATTGGTGTGATGAGACATATTAACTGAGAACCTCAAATGGAAATACAAAATATTTAGATTTTACCAAATTGAGAAGATGAAAACTAGATCTGGAGCTGATCTTCTTCAGTGTTGGTTTTCTAGTTCTAGGGAAAATTAGGGTTTGAATTTCCAGGAGTTCTACCCAACCAAAAACCTCGATTTTTGTCTCTAAACTTTGATTTTGAGGATGATAGAAATCCTAGGCTGGGCTCACTCAAAAATTTCTCTTCAATGAAAAACCCTAATTTCCCGATGTAGTGGTAGGTCAAAAAATGAAAGTGCTCAGAATCAGATTCTACTTCAACAAAAAGAAGTGCCCTTCAATGGAGAGTCAGCCTAGCCTCCTTTTGTTGATGGATTATGGAGAGAGACCCAAAAATTAAGAATCCCTAGATTTTGCAACTGCACAATGTCTTCTTCTTAGGTTAGCTCTGATACCATGTTAGATTTTTATCAATTAGACAATATGATATTAGGATATTATCGGAGAAAATAACATGCGCAACAGTCAATCACAAGAGAGAATAGACACAAAGATTTATCCTTGGGGAAACCATAAAGGAAAAACCCTGCAACTTCCTGAGAGATAGAATGAGCACCAATGGCAACAGTAAAACCCAAACACAGAAAGATGATCTCTAATAGATGTTCTATCTCTCATTTGATTAAGCTTATTCTCTCTCACCTATGTGCTATATTTGGGTGAGTGTGAGTGATAAATAGAGAGGATCACTTTCTATTTATACTAGTTTTCGACTTTACAATAACTTGCCAAGGTCGACTTCTCTAGCAGAGTCTAATAACCCTAGTGCCCCACAAATGCAGGGACCTTTCCCCCGACTCACAAAGGAGGGTTAATATCTATGAATTTACATGACTTGATTACATTAATGAATATCCCGATAGGAACATCTGGTACCAATGAAATACAATATATGAAATATACAAGTGAATACATTGCGAAGTTAAAAGTACATCAACATATTTTCCAAGAGTCTAGAGACTTAGTCAATATTTTTGTATTAGCTAACCAACTAAAACTATCTAACCCATTTGCATCTTGGTTTTGTTATTTTATATCCCTATTACAGACTCGATACAGATCCCATACATGCTTGTTACAGATTGAATACTGACTCAATACATACTCTAACAGACTCAACTTTAGTCGCCATCCAAGCCAACTTTCTATATTTAGCCAACAAGTTGTCTTTCCTATTCTAGCAATACATAAAAAAAGGAACTATCAACCCGACTTACAAATATGTCTTTATGCATGTGGTTTCCATCGAATCGAGCCAATATTGTACCCATTATCGCAAAGGGCTGTCCCTTTCTCGATGTTATTCCTTACTGTAATTTTCATGCCATTACACTTCTTCACACACCTGCTTCTGTGAATATTTTTCCATGTCATCTCGTATCTTTCTCTATCCTGCAGTCACAGCTTACATATATGGCACAACTTCCTCATCTTGCACCTTCCTTTTATATTCTTCTTCACTTTCCTTCTTTTGTCGCACCATTCTTCCCATTCCTTTGATGTTGCTTCTTATGTCGTAGCTCCTTCCTCTTCTCCTTTATTCTCTTCTCCCATACTTAGGAATAATTCTACATGAGTTCTTACATTTTGTCTCGAGGCCCAACATATTTCTATGCTATTTTTTTTTAATATTTCAAACTTTTAATTATCGAGATTATAAATATCCAGTCATAGTACATAACTGAGTTCTTACATATCTAGATCTATGTTAGTCCTAAGAGTTTGCTTACAAATAGAGTAGATCTGTTACAAATAATCCATACGAATAAACCCTAAATTATGATTATAAAGTAGTATTTATCCAATCTATATGGGTCCAAATTAGTTATTCATTTAAATAACAAACATAGTCGAAAATATTTGTCAATCTCCTACATAACAATTTTAGTATAATATTTATACATCCTAGAAACCAGATATATTCAGATTGAGGATCCTAAGTAAATAAACATCTACTATTTAAACACATATAAATTATGAATTGATCCCTTATAGACCCATAATCTAAGAATAACCGTCAACTACAAAAGCAGAGTATTTTCCTTTACATAATAGAGGAAAAACAACCATCACCTATAGAAAAGCATCGCTAATATCTATTAATCTATGGAAATCCTTCACAGATATAGCACTTAATAAACCTAAAGTATTACAGTAAATCCATAATCTAAATCATAATCCGTTACAACCGTCGAGTTTCCTTTATAGTATACAAACTAACAAGAAATCGTAGATCCATGAAGTGAATAGATTTTAGATACAATGCAATCAAATCTAAAATACAGTCACAAGCATTTACGCTAGGTGTTATAGCTATGTTTACCACATTGAAAACACAATCATGAAACAAATATTCATTTCCCCTAAGGGATGACATTAAATCCATCGTAGATGGTTGTTGAGCCTTGAACCAAGTTTCTATCTATTTCACAAGTAATCATAGACCCTACAGGTCACCTTAACATTTCATTAAATTCTAATTAAATTAAATAAATGGTTGTAAGTCCATCTAATGGCTACCATTAATTACGCAGAGGCCAAACACTTACTACAGTATGCAATCATCTCCACTATTTTTTACAAACGAAGGAAACATTATAATATTTAAACTAACCATTGTGTTCATTGTCATCAAACCACCAATGATGGAAGCCATTGAATTTAAAGTAAACATTATACAAGATTAAACACAAAACAAAATGCATATTGGAATCATACAGTCCCAAAGACTGGGAATCACTTACTATTGTTGAAATCGCATAACAAGAAGTGGTTGTAAGACCATCTTGGATGGCTTCCACATTCTTTAAAAAAAATAGTGGTAAAAGCAATAAGAGAATGGGAATAAGACCATTTAAGATGGCAACCAAAACCCTACAAATAATTATGACAGATCATCTAAGCACATTGCCGAAGAAATGGCTACAAAGCCAGTGTAGGGTAAACCCTAAGGTTTTTACAAATGTGTGTAATCAATTTTTTGACAAATTATCTTAAAAACGGTTGTGGCTACCTCTCTTGACCCCACACTCAACTCTACTTGAAACCAACGTGTTATGGTTTGGTTAGTATGCATCAACTATAACTATAAAAAAAATAAGAATAAAGGGTTTGAACAAGGATTACCTCGATGTTTAAAAACACATGCCTGGGAAGAGGTGACCTTGTCTCCTCCCTTTCCAGCACCTTGAACCTGCAATTTTCATGATTAGAGTCAGAAACAAAAATGATATAAACAAAACAAATTGAGGAATTTTCGATTTAAACCCTTACCTTGGTGTTTTTCAAAGATGGAAAAGGGTTGGATCCTCCAAATTAACCTTACCCCTCCTCTTCCTGCAAACATAAACAAGAACTCTGTCAGTACCATAAATTCTATTCATTTTCCAAGAAAAATGAAGAGAAAAAGTTTACGAAATGTCACTTACTCGTGAAGACATACTTTACGATCGGTGTATTGACATGTTTTGTTGAAGCGCAAGCTTTGCAAATGTAGACCGCTGGATAAATGTTGGAAGCCCAGGAACACCTCGAAAAGGTTAAAACAACACACTAGTTAACCTAGTGCTAAACCAAAAAAACCCTTACGCCTTAATTTTTTCCACTAGGAAGAGCTTCGGCTCTTGCTAGATTCAAAAAACCAAACAACCTATAACATTTCCACTATGAACATAGCAGATCTCAGCTCTCTGTTTCTCCACATGCCAAACAAACCAAATGAAAGGGTTTATACAAGTTACCCCCAATTAAACCACTTCCTAAACCCTAACTATGATATTGGATAAATGGATGGGGGAGATATCGTTTAGAAGCTGCGTGGAGGGCCTGGCTACAATGTCAACTCACGTTCAAGACACGCCCTATATTACTAAAGTTAACCAAGGATAGTAATAAATAACTCACAACTAGAACCATCATGAGGCTTATTCATTTCTCATGGTTTTCATCAAAGTCCAAACCATGTGATATAACCCAACTTTCAACCTTATAACTTATTGTATGAACCATGGCATAAATCACATATAATTCCAAACCTTTTACTCATGCCAAGAACCTTTACATCATGGATCATGGGGTATGGCATACCATAAAAAAAACTATATGCATTTCCAAACAAAACATTGTTTTAAACCAATAAACTTTATATTATTTATAACAATGGTTTACCATATGGTTAGTACTACATGCCTTTAAAAACCCCAAGCCATTGTGCTTAAGGGGAGGTTCGCTATGGGTTTTCCACCCACCATATCTTATGCTATAGTAAGGATTAATGCCTTTGAATTATATTTAACCAAATTATTACATAAGGGCTAGGTACAAGACTATAGTTAGTCTCCCAAGGCCTAGGGAAAGTAAGGCCCTCGTAAAAGTAAGAAAAATAAAAACAAGTAAACTAAGAACATCACTTGCATGAGTAGGACTCTAGTTTCTAATGAAGCTAGCCAATGCCACAACAAGCAAAACCTGACACATTAGACATGATAAAGATACTAAAACTTGCAGAAGTAAAATATGAGAAATCTGCTAGTAAGTTACAGTAAATCAATGCACGTAAAAACAAACTATTCTACGATTTCTAGGTGTGTTAAAATACGTATATTTTCATTCAACCCCCAAGGGGTTTACCCTCTGTTTACAGAAGGATTTTACAGCCTTGTTGCTTTTTAAGGGATTTAAGTGTAATAGGTTTAAAACCTTAGTGGTTGCGATGGTACTCTGGGTGCCATTGCAGATCGTCTTACCTCTACATCACTACCTCTGTTAGTTTAGTCTATTCATGGTTTTTAAAAAGAGTGGAATCCATCAAATATGGACTTACAACCACTGTTGTATGCGCACATTGTGTTGTTTCTAAAATATTAATTGTTTAAATATATGGGACGACCCTTAGGGTCTTTGTTGTTTGAATACTTTGTGGTTATTATTATGTTTACAGGATGACATCCTTCGATGGTATTACAGACATGCATATGTTTTGAATAGAAACGTTTTATGATTTAAATATTAGTCATGTGAATGAGAATAATAATGATATTATTATTGTTGTTGTTGTTGACCCATAAGAGAGTTTTAAATGGTTTATGTAACTCCTTTTAGCTATTGTGTATTGTGTTTATCTTTGTTTATAGTGGCATCCTTTAAATATCGACTTAGGACCATAATATTGAACTTGATATGACCCATTGGGTCTTACAAATTCTTTGGAATAATTAAATTATGAGAAATTGTAGTTTAGTAATTAGTATTCTTGCTTGCAATTTGGTTTGGATTTGATTAAGATTTTATTATTGTATTCTTTAAAATCTCTATGGCCATTGAAATGGACTTACTACCAGTATTTGGAACTTATTTACTTGGATCTATTCTTTGTTCTACTTGTATATCTACAATCTGGTTATGGCTGTTAGAGAAACTCCGTAGAGGATTTGGTAGATAAGTGATATATCAGTTATATTCATCATGTAGGTGATTATTTTTATAAGATTTGTTTTGTACATACATATAAATCTATAACTATAGATGGATGCAATTCTATGATAAGTAAATAACTATATGGCATATCGAACTGTTAGTTCATAATCCTTTAATCCTGATTATTTAATGTGATTTTAATAAATAATTAGATATTATTTCTCAATCTTCCGTAACCGAGAGTTATCTAGATTTATACTAATATGCATAAAAGAGATTGTTTATCCTAACATACTAACAAAATTATCTTTAATTATTGGGAATTAATGGAAAAGAAACAGTTACAGAGATACATTAAAACTAAATCTAATGTATTATAGGCATGAGTAGCATACATGAAAAGATCTAGTTTGCTAACATAATATGAAAGAACACTAAACTTTAACAATTATGTATTCTGTTTAGATACATGTTAGATACTTGTCATTTACAAAGGCATATGCCATTCCCATTAAAAATAATTAACTCTAATTCCTTAATTAACATTAAAATATAATTGTAACTAGTTTTAACAAATATGAATAGGATAGAAAACCTGGCACCACTGTTGGGGAAAAAACGATATCGAATAGCCATTCCACCAAACCAACTCCCAGAGAAACCAAATCACTTTCTCCACAACCCTCGATCCTGTTCACTGAACCAGAAGAGAAAAATCCACTTAATGCGCCATCTCTTGCATTATCATATTCAATCCCCATCCAATGGTAGCCTCCTACTTTCTAATGGACATAATGTTATATAGGATTTTTTCTAGGACTTGGGCATTTACGAGCCTCTTATTCTTTAGCACTCAACTAGGAGTTGTGACCAGATTTTGGGGAAGATGCCTCCTGCACCTTGAGTTCTCACTCAATATATTTTGCCACTTGTCTTTTCCTCTTATGGGTCATCAAACACTCTTCAACAACTATTTCATTCATGTCCCCTTCAGTATCTTTTATTAATGAAGAATAATTCATTACAATTGTTTTATTTTTTACTTTTTGTCAAAAATATTTAAAAATAATAAATAAAATAGTCTAGCATAAATTAATAATAATTTATTAATTTTAGGTAATTTACAAGAACTAATATAAATTGCTTCACATGGTTTATCATTCAGTTTTTGTGTTTTACTAGAATGGCTATGTAATTTTTTAATTGAAGGTGAATCTCCAGTTGTGTTGAATGTGTGGAATAATAGATTTGAGCATAGGATTCAATTAAAAGAATTATCATTTAATATGTTAAAATATGTGTTTAAAATGTAAACCATAAATTCCATGTGTTTGAATAAACCACTATGTTAATAATGAAATTAGTAATAATTCTTGAAGTATTTACTCTGATTAAGTAAATATACTAACATGTAGTGGAGAATTTAAATATGAAATTAACTTGTTTGTAGAATTGGAAACCAATGCGTGAATTATGAACTCTTAAGAATGTCAATTAATATTTGGAATAGAACTTTTTATTGGGTATGGCTATAGAATACCAGATGACCTAAGAATTTCATCTCCATTATACTGCATGGAGAATTACAAATATGAATAGGGACTTTCATGCATTAGGGATAATTTTTCTAACAAATTTTATAAGTTTCTTGTGTAGAAATTCAGGCCCGCAGTAGATTAATTTCACTCACAGCAATTAACAATTGATCATGCAAATTATCAACAATGGAGACTGAATATGGAGCTGTAACACAAA
>LPNX010597908.1:290406-303811 GCA_001517045.1 Pseudotsuga menziesii
ATTGTTTAAAGACATAAAAGTATGGGTTTTATGGTTAAGTTTTTGATGGAATAGCATAGTGAGAATGCATCATATTCTAAGGTTAAATTGACTAATGCAGGGTGGGATTTGATCGCATTGGTTCACTTAGATGTATTTTTAATGCTTGAATTGATTGGAAAATTGTTTAACATGTTCCTTGACTAGTCATTTTCCCTTGCTAACCTCAGAGTTTGTCATTTAACCAATTGACAAATAAAGTCTCTAAGAGTTCATATATAACCACATCATTTTTGGTAACATGTACAGATTGTTGTTTATATATTGTATGTTTGTAATAGTTGAAGGGAATGACCCTATCTTGCTTGATTGTTTCATATATTTATTTTGTGTATTAGATGTATTCATAAATTTCATACTCATCTTCTAATGTTTGGTAATTGTAAATATATACTATAGATTGGTAAATTGCATCTTTTATGTATTTGATGGGATGGAATTAAGTGGTATTTTCATTTACATTCTATGCATTATATTAATTGGTAATTACATACATATAACATATGTTTTGGTTTGATTGGTATTGTAATTGTCGATGTATTTGTAACTTCGGAATGTTTTCACTTCTATATCTTATGTATTGTACCCTGATGTTTATTCTAGTAAGTATCTATAATGTAATTGATTCATGTCATTCCCCGGTGTTCCGATCGAGAGATTCAATAATGTAGAAAATTCATGTAAATCCATTGAGGTTAAACCTCCATTGTAAGTCGAGTTAATATTCCCCAAAATTGATTCAAGGTTAACCCTCCTTGTTGATCGGAGGGAAAAGTCCCCACAATTGTGGGGCACTAGGGTTATTAGACTCTCCTAGAGATGTCAGCCCTGTTAAGCAATTTTTAAGTGAGGCTAACATGTTGGAGTGGACATTAAGTGAACGAAAGAATATAAATAGAGAGTGAGCCTCTCTATTTATCACACACAAACTCACTCACTGGGGCACATGAGTGAGAGAGGAGAATCTCTCTCAAGTGAGAGAGAGAGAACAAGCTCTTGGATATCATCTTTATGTTTTCAGGTTTTACTGTTTCCATTGGTGCTCATTCTATCTCTAAGGAATTTGCGGGGTTTTATCCTTTATGGTTTCCCCAAGAAAAATTCTTTGTGTCTCTTGTGTCTTGTGTTTATTGTTGTGCATGTTATTCTCTTAGATAAGATCCTAAGATCATATTGGTTAAATGATAAAAATCTAACATGGTATCAGAGCTAACCTGAGAAGAAGACATTATGCAGCTGTAGAAGCTAGGGATTCTTATTTTTTGGGTCTCTTTACATAATCCATCATCAAAAGGATGCTAGGCTGACTCTCCATTGAAGGGCACATCTTTCTGTCGAAGCAAAATTTGATTCCAGGCATTTTCAGTTTTTTGTGCGGGAAATTAGGGATTTTTACAGAAGAGGAATTTTTGAGTGAGCCTGAAATAGGATTAATCTCCTCATCAAAATCGAATTTTAGATAACTGGGTCAATATTTTTGGTTGGGTGAAACTCCAGGAAAGTCAAACCCTAGTTTGACCCCGGGCCTAAAAAACCCTAAAGCACTGAAATCGATAGTTTTGGTATATTCTCTCTATCTCAATATTGGAGAAATATTAGGTGATGAAACTTTCACAAGTCAAAGATAAATTTTTGATGTACACTGTATCCAAGTTTCAACCTCAGATTCCTTATATTCTAGGAGATATGATTCTTCCAAGTTAGGGTTCCAGCCTCTCCTAGGATTCCTCCCCAAACAGGACACCTGGGGAAAATTGCTATATCTAGGGATAAGAAGGTCCAAATCAAATTTCTTAATATGTTCCCGAAAGGGCTCGAACTATAATTTCTATGGTAATATTTTCAGACTCCTAAGATGAAACAATGACACATGGAAATCCATACAACTTCGCTATGCTGAACAGTCTTGAAACATGTCACCTTTGGAAAATACTCATAAGTCCGAATTAGTGAAACAAATTCTGATGAAACCTATGGTTTTGAAATAAGGACAGAGGAGGATACCTTAGTACAGAATTTCAGACATGAGGAGTCATAATTATGGAGATACCATAGAAATAGTATTAGGAATTTATGTAGAAGAAATTGGTAAACTAGGGCTTCCTGTTCCAGAAGCTTCCCTCCATTGTTTTCATAAAAGGAGTACATTGGAAAGCTCGCCTTGGAGAGATCTATATTTCTATCCAATCAGCTCTGAAATATTCCAAGTTTTTAAACTTAGGGTTTCTCTGACAAGCCATAGATCAGCCAGCTCTAGAACCAAGATGAACACCTCAAATTGGTAAGATCTAATCTTTTTCTATTTACAGTTGAGGTTTTCATTTCCAAATGACTAGTCACACCAGCTTGATGACAAGTTTGGTGAAACTGAAAAATTCCAAGCATGGAAGTATTGGATGTCACTGGTTCTTGAAGAAAATGAAGTGGACACCTACATAAGTGGAGAGGTTCCAGTTCCAGAGGGACATGAGGGTAAAATCATTACACAATAAGAACTTGGTCAAGGCCAAGAAGATCATTATTGATTCAATCACGAATCAACTTATACCACAAGTGTCTTCCCTAAAGACACCGAAAGATATGTTTTATTCCTTGATCAAGATATTTGAAGGAAAGAACATAAATATGAAGATGAATTTGAGAAAACATTTGAAGAATGTGAAGATCCAGAATGCAGAGACCATACAGTCATACTTTACAAGGGCCTCTCAAATCAAAGAACAACTTGAAGCGGTAGAAGAAGAAGTGGAGAATGTAGAAGTTGTGATAACCACCTTGAATGGCCTCCCAAGATAATGGGATTCGTTCATTCAAGGAATGTGTGCAAGAAGGAAGTGATTACTTTCAGCAGACTCTAGGAATATTACACACAAGATGAAGCTTGACTCATAATAAGAGAAGAAAAGATGGGAGCAACTGAATATCAAGCTCTCACCATCAAAAGAAGATCCCTCAAGTGATGAGGAATATGAAGGACTCAACTCTTGAAGAACCTCTTATACATCTTAGCATTTGGATAAGAAATGATGAGTGAAGAAGATAATGAAGCTGAAGGATCAAGAAGGAGTCCACCCATGAAACAAATAAAGATAAGTATTCAATTTTCATTTCATGATATTGTTTTGTTATGCATTTGTTTATATTTAGTTTATGTATTATGCATGATAGAATGTTTGCATTAATGATAGTTCTAATGCCCTGTTTTTGACCCTGTTTGCATTAAAAGGTACATGATGTATATATTGTAATAAATCGTGTTGTGGAGCTAAAGGAAAAAGCTCCACCATCGATTCGGCTGTGTTATGTTTCGGCAATAGGGATTGTTGCTGATGGTATATCGTGCTATCCGACACATTATAGTTTTGGAATCATGTAAATATGCACATCAATTAAAATAAACCTACAGCCAGCTAAGATGATGCAACGTTAAATGAAAAGGGCATGATTCCTAAGGTTAAGGGGGGGTTGTCCAACCCATGGGGGGGTCATTGGGAGTTTACCATGTGTTGGCCACCCATTTAAAAAATTTGTTGTTTGTTAACTAGGAGGAGTGATGGTGGGGAATTGGTGGGTGATATGACTGCTAGTCCTTGCCCAATGCACACTCCACCAGTTGGCTCACTCACTCACACTGGGGCAGGGGAACATACTCGATTCGCATTCTCCCCACTCTTCCATGAGGGAGGGTTCTCTTCATGCACACGTAGGAGATCTCCATGGTTACCCTCACGCAAGAAGTCAGGCGGTTCCCCACTTTTGGGATGACTGTGGTTTGTTTAGGTTTGTTTCGTCATCACTTTGTTATTCCTCCCATAGTGAGTCGTCTCGTTCACTCTCGTCATGATTTCCCCATCGTTTTGCTGAATCCTCATGCACAGGATGGAAATGGGATGGTTTCCCTCACGCAGGATTTAGGAATTGTGATCTCACGCGGTGAGCTGGAAGGTGGCCTGAGAGGCACGATTCAGCTATGTGTATGATTTCCCTGTCAATGTTGGGAATCCATCTTCTCCGCATCTGTGGTGTGTAAGTTCATGCTTGTTCTCCTTATCGATTGTGGTCTGTGTTTATGTTTTTTCCATTGTACAAGATTGAGAATCGGACTTCTACCCTATTTTGGGACTTTGTAATGTTTCCATCATTCTAATTGTGAGTTTGGGGCTATTGTCTTCCCCTAGTTTTGGGTTGCTTCTTGGTTGCTGAGGTTGCAAACATATTTTGGGATTGTTGCTGAGTTTTTTTGGCCACGCTAGGTCCAAGAACAACTCTAAAGAAATTTTTGACCTAAACTGTGTTTCACCTTTTTGTTAGGGGTTGTGACCCTATTATCTTTACCTTCTTCATAGAGTTGTGAACTTTTTGTTTTACTGCAGCATGTAGTGGTTGGTATTTGGACTGTTGAGAGTAGGATTAGAGGCTGGGTATGCTTGAGAAAATTGGTGTTTGGAGCCACTCAAATAGAGTTATACTGCTGGCTTTCTTCTCCACAAGCCTTGAAGAGTATTGGAAAGGGAAGTCAGGGCCTGAGGGATTGTGAAGCAGAGAAAGGACTGATTGCTAGTTTCAGGTCTGTGGATGTCTTAAAATTTAGGTTAACTTTGGTGTAGGCATCCTTAGCTCTCCATTGAGGACACCAACTTAGCATTTAGCCTTTCCTAGCTCCTTGATGACCTAATAGACCCTACTGTGTGGGCTTCGATGATTTGTGTACCTTGGCTATGTGTAAGTCTGCTTTGGCCCTTATTCCTTGAGGAATCATGCCCAGCTCATGGATGGCAGTGCTGTTGAGAGATTGATGAGCACGCTGGCCTATGGTTGGGTGGAACATTGCAGCAATGTAGCTGGTTGCAAGACGAATCCTGTTTAACATAAGTATTCTTGACTATTTCGTCTCTACATTTATATTACTACTTAATGAATATAATGAACATGTGGCATGCTTGATTGAATGTATGTTTGCCTCCGCTATGTATATGAAGGATTATGCATCTTAGTATATTTTATGTTTTAATAATTTTATTCCAACATTTTATGTATGTTCATGTTCATGGGGCTAGTTGCGTGGAGGTTTATGTTTGGTGTTTAGTAGCGTCCTCTTTGTCGGTCAGAGGGTCGGGTACGTTACAGTATGGTATCAGAGCTCTGGTTGCAGCATGGGCCATGAAAAATCATATAGTAAAAGAAGGTCACCTTCTTCCTAGCAAAGATCAAATAACTTCCACAAAAAAAAAACTGCCTAAGTGCTGGAACCATCGACCCATCAGGAGACTAAGTGTGAAGCTCTTCTGATGTAGCGGCTCACCTAGTCTGAAGGTCATCCAACGAGGGACAAAAAACCTTAGTTTTAGAAAATTTTCTAAGTGTTTGGCCATCGGCATATCAGAAAACCTAGATAGATGGATCTCCAATGCAGAACCTGGCATCGAAATTAGTTGGACGAATCGACGACGATTAGTTGATCGCGTCACCGATGCTTAGCTGATTGAATGCCATTGTTGCGGATGGCTAGAGGACTATCCTTTCGACGGATAGAGCCTCCGACCACCGATGTCATGGAGGGAAGATGTTCTGGCCACAAACGTAGCAGGAAATTTTTGAAAATTTTCTCTAAGTAATGAAATCATCGGCCATTGGAAGACGTTAGTGGTTCGTGTGCTCGCCGTTGTAGAGGCCTAGAGCACTAGTCTTTCGACAAGGAAAATTTTTGACTTCCAATGCCAATGTGATTTAGTTTGGTGATCGAAAGAGAGCATTTGATTTGATCTTCGATGGAAAGGAAATGGTCGAGCCGATGAAGGGGTGGAAGAAGGTAAAGAGAAATATTTTTGAAAAAAAATTCTAAGTCCAACCATCGACGATCAGCAGAAGATAGTTGTTTCCATCACCGATGGTTATACAAGGAAACTGTCGATGAAATACATCGAAAAAATTTAGTTGATTGTGCACCCACCATTGCGGTAGCCTAAGACACTACCCACCTGACGAATAGTATATCTGATGGCCGATGCAGCGGAAGACGGAGGAGGAAATTTCCAAAATTTTTCTCCATCGACCATCGTGAAATGTTAGTTGTTCGGGTCACTGATGAACATCAGAAGGAATTAGTGGTTCAAGTGGGAATTAGTGGTTCAAGTGCCGCTGTTGCGGAAGCCTATTGCACTATTCCTCCGATGGATACAGGTTTCACTTACTGATGTCGCGATGGTTGTGTCATCAATCGGAGGAGAATAGTCATTGTCATCACCGATGAATAGCAGATGGAAGAGCCGACGCAGTGGAAGACAAGGTTGGAATAAAATTCAAAATTTTCTCTAAGGCACGAGATCATCGGCCATCGGGAAATGTTAGTTGATTGCATCACCGATCAGAAAAGGTTCAATGAAGGTGAACCACAGTTGTGGCTGCTTAGTCAACTATTCCGTTGATGCATTAGTATTCCACTCGCCGATGCTGAGGTGTTAGTGAATTATGGTTCTGATAACTACAATGGCATTTAGTGCTCGGGAGTGCTGACACTTCAAAATTATGGGGGTTTAATCCGCCAATACCAACCCATTTGATGAAACAATAGATCCAATTGCTGATCAAAAATAATTAAACATGCCGCTCGGAAGAGTTAATGCCTATGGAACCTTCGTTGTAGACGTCGAAGGGACTAACCGTCCGATGCGTAGGGTACCCGGTCGCCGATGCAGTGGTTAGCCTATGCTATAGACGATGAAATTAGGAATGATAGATGACTGAAGACCTGATATGGTGAATGAAATTAAACAAATGGGTCACCAATAAGACTCAGGATAATAGACCACTATACGCCCAATATGGCGGAAGGAAATAGACGAGCATCTCGCCGATGCAAATCGAAATCCTAGTCGGTTCACCCGTAGAAACTATAGAAAGATCACTTTCCGCCATTGCGGATGAACAGTCAGCTTTCTCACTGATGGAGATCGAAAGTTTAGTCATTTTTCCCACCAAAACGCCGGAAATAAATAAGCAAACAAACCGCCGACGAGCTAGACATTTTGATTGCCGAAACTTCAAAAAATTAGTTGGGATGAGACCTTATTTTAACAAAGGATAAATTTGGGTTTTTCCAATGAAAGTTCCAGTGAATCTGAGCTGGTGTTCAATGAATAATTTCTCATTGGATTTTCAACAGTTTCAGGACTGAAAAGGAAGAAAACCCTAGGCTACTGAAGTTAGTATTCCTGACTAAAATTCAGTGGTGTGTATTGCCATCATTTTTGAAATGATGTGGTCACACTCGAGGTCAGAATGAAGCATGTGGATAGGCATTGGAAATCTTATCAAGCAATGAACAAGGGAGCATAACCAGAATTTGAGTGTGGAGTAGCAAAGTGCTAGTGATTGCTTGCAAGAGAAATGTGTTGCTGTCAAAATGAACAAATATGGGAATTACATGCCTAGAGGTAGCAAGACCATGAAGTCAAACCAGCTATTGTGTGGAAAAGGAGTTCCATGCAGGGATGAGGGAATTGAAAAGGGAAATTTCCTTAAACCCTGTCTTGCTAATTATAATTACATTTAGAAGTTTCACACATGAAATGTATGAAGATATGCCTTGCATGCATAGTATATTACATGTTGGTAAGATTAGTAAGAGTTATACATGTATAGTGAACCACTAATGGTAGTTATTGCATTGATGTTGGAATTAGCGGAAAAACCAACAAAAACATGGACATGGTTGAATATGTTGTTGATGCTAACGAATGTGACTAGCAACCCTATGGATAAAGGGATAAGTGAACAAGTCCAAAATCAAAAGTTGGTGAGAAAATTTTGCAAACTCCTGCAAAGGACCAACCAAACTGGTAATGTCAAGGGTGTAAGTAGGACCCATGAAGGTAAGAGTTTAATTATGACAGCTACATCGAGTGGTAAAAGAAAGAGGTCTCATACCATGTGGGTATTTGAATTTTATACCGCATTCATATAGAAATGTGTCATGCATTAATTATGTGTTGTTATGAGCCTTAGTAGCCCAAAGAAAGTAAGTATTGATGGTCTTGATTATAGCAATGCATTCTATATGAAGTAGTCATGTTTAGGCCATGCATGGTATGATTAAATGAATCGTATTCCGAAATCAATGCAAGGTAGAATTGATTGGATATGCATTAAAAGGTTTCATAAATCTTACGGTTATGCATTGAACAGATGCATATGAAAAGTATGAGTATATGTTGTGATGCAATGCATGAATGCATAGAGATAGTGTATGTGTCATTATGAATAACTAATGGCTGAAATGATGAATTGATGACAATTCTGGAACCATTTCAAGGGCTGATGTGAATGCATGATAGTAAGTGCATGAAGAGGGTAGTCATGATCAATTGGCTACCGGAAATGCTCTATGGAAGGGCAAGGTGGTATAATGACACACTTGTGAAGTAAGGAGTATCTAAACAATTCATTTAATTTTCATAAATGATGCGACTATACCTTGCAAATGTTAGTATGACAGTGATTGCATGAAGTAAATGAGTTTTGGTAATATTGATGTGATTAAAAACTAGAAGTATTTGAGTTTTATAAATTCTGAAAATGCTTCAATGCTTGTTGCAGCAATGAAAAAGTTATATGCATCAAGACTTACTAAGTGTTTGGCTGACTGAGGTTCAAGTTTCAGGTAGATTGTTGGGGCACGAAAAAGTGGGTAAGACCATGACAAAGGATGAAATCTACCATGTGAAAGAACCAAACCTCATGAGAAGAGTCTCATGGCTGTGAAACTAGTTTGTATGCGTAATGAGTTTTAAATTTGAATTTGTGAATTTTGAATTTAAGAAATTGCTAACAACTAATAATCACTATTGGCTTGCATAAGATTGTGTCAGGAGGACGCACTGCAAGTGGGTGTTCATGTTATGCTAGTAAGCATAAAATTATAATGGGAATAGGTGCTGCTTACAAGAGACCCACAATTGAGGATCACCTCATTTCCAAGCAAACCAATTTCTGTAGGAGACAAAATTGCAAATTCCTATTGAATTTAATTACTAATGTTATTGCTTGGTTATGGAACAATCAATTTGGATTGTATTATCATATAATGATTAACTGTTTGGCTATTTGATGAATGTGTCAGGGGTACACACTATAGGAAGATCATCTGTGATGGCCTGCAGGATCAAAACTTCATGGGAAGGTTTTCCCTTATCTTGGAAATGGGTTTCGGGTGAAAGTCCATTGGACATTTTGGAAATGTCTCATCTGCACTACATGTTTGGTAAGCCACATGAGTGAGATGGTATATATTATGTCAGTAAGACATGTGTGGATATGAAATTTAAAAAAGGAATTGGGATGGCAAACCGAGGGACTGTCAACTCACATAAGGGATCCCCCATTCCTCCTCAACGAAGGAATACTGCCTCAACAAATGGATAAGTGTTCTATAACCCTAGCTAAGAATATGCATGTCAAATTGTTGAATTCAATATGTAGAACATGTTTTGATTTTATTTCCATTGTGGCAGATTACTTGAGTATTAATAAGGCCTACATGGCACACACGGGAAAAGTGCACACTTTTATGATGTCGAATCATGGAAGGGTTTTTCAATAATGATTACACCCTAGGGAGTGGATGCACTCTTGGTGTCTCAATACTTGATAGTGAATGATATGAAATGTGACTATAGTTTTAGAACAATAATGCTGATGAATATGCTTATATTGCTTGTGTTGTCAGGATAAATATATGTAGTCTGGTGTTGTACACTAAATGGACAATGGCTTGAGCTCATCCTACCTTCTACAGAGAAGGAGACATTCCTGAGGGACTGTCAACTCAGAGAAGGGAGTAGTCTCTTGTGTGATATGGGGTAGTGGAATTAGAGCTCACTACCGGAAATGAGACCTAGAAATGGTCGTTTATTGTTGATATAAGTGCATGCGTTATTGTTGATGGCCTAATAAAACCAATGGTGTTGGATTGGATGATGATTGTTTGTTGATATAAGTGCAGGAAATTTGTTGAATGTCTGATAAACCCAACTAAATGTTGGCTTGACTGTGCCTGATATATGTATAAAAGGATGTTGTGAAGCAACTTATGTGCTGGTCTAACATCCAAGTCCATAGACGATCCCAAGTCTTGTAATGTGAAGCAAGATCCTATGGACCAACGAGGAAACACACAATACAGATAAGTATTGGATTATTTTTCAATTCTTGCTTATGAATATGCATGTGTATATGATTTGGTTATGATGTTTTAAGATCTTTTTAAGAGATAAAAACTGATGAGAATAAACTAAACATGTGAATTTATTCAATGTCTGAATATAGGTATCGCTGGAAGCGAGGACTATGAGAGATCCTAGGGGTGCATGTGGACATGTGACTATCCTGAACAGCTCAGAATGAGTAGTAATGAAAAAGGTGCTAGTGAGACTGTGAAGTTCCTAGTAGCCGAGACAAACCATGTGGGGAGGCTCCATGGTTAAGAGGTCTGAAATAGACTGGAGACACTAAGTGTCATGACCAAGAGGGATTGGTCTAGCATTCACAATGAAGTGAAAGAGGCTAAGAGCATGAAAAGCCACAGTGGTGGTGTGGGTTCCAGGATGGAACAAAAGAAATAGGGGAAAAACTCTTGCTACTCTCTCTTTCCTTTTGATTATATATATATATATATATATATATTTATGCATTGTGAAAAAAAATATATTATTGAATGCATGTATGACTGAAAATGGAATGTGTGTATTTTCTTAATGTAAATTGTGAATGCTAGAATGGTTAATTCCCTACCCAAGAATGGACATGAATGAGCTCATGTGCCAGTTGGGAAGGCATGAAGAATATGAAAGTATCCTTGATGAGACTTGGACCGTCATGCCAATTGGGCAATTAATTGACTGATATTAATGCCTATATTATGCTTGGTCTAATAGAATTTCAATGATGCATTTCAGAGGTGAAAAAGGTGAAATCCAGTGGTGCACATTGATCATGGCAGCAGACCAAAAGTTGCTAGAATTGGCTGGAAGTCTCCTTCAAATGATTGTTAAGACCCAAGAGAATCTTGGAGAGATTCTCAAGATATAGAAAAGGCATAATGAGATGAACCACAAGATTTTGCAAGACTCTATTGGTTTGCAAAAGGAGGTAAAAATACTTCTGGGAGCAATCCATAAATGCAAGGAAGGTGGATCAATGATGGGACATTCGTCCAAGCGATCCATTAAGAAATGGTCTAGGCATGAACACTCAAAGGAAATTGAATAGGTAAAGATGAAGCAGCCAGCAAAATGTTGGAAATGCGGAAGACATCATTTACGTTGGGACTACCCAACGAGGGAACATAAAGAGGGAAGTAGCCACAAATTTCCTCAACTTGGGGATGAGATGAAAGCTGAGAACCAGCGGGAGAAGCTTGTGGAAGCTAAGGGGTTTGGTCTTGAAAGATCAAGTAAATAATTGAACATGGGACAGATCTGCAAAATTTTGAAATTTTGGATGTGCAAATTGTATATGTATTCCTATGTATTGGAACACTGAGGACAGTGTTATTCCAAGGGGGAGGGGATTGTAATGCCTTGGTTTTGACCCCATTTGCATTAAAAGGTACATGATGTATATATTGTAATAAATTGTGGTGTGGAGCTAAAGGAAAAATCCCCACCATCGATTCGGCTGTGTTATGTTTCAACAATAGGGATCGTTGCCGATGGTATATCATGATATCCAGCACATTATAGTTTTGGAATCATGTAAATATTCACATCAATTAAAATAAACCTATATCCATATATGAGGATGCAACGTTAAATGAAAAGGGCATGATTCCTAAGGTTAAGGGGGGGTTTCCAACCCGTGGGGGGCTCATTGGGAGTTTTCCATGTGTCGGCCACCCATTTAAAAATTATGTTGTCTGTTAGCTGGGAGGAGTGATGGCGGGGATGTTCTGGGTGACAGGACTGCCAGTCCTTTCTCCATGCACACTCCACCAGTTGACTCACTCACTCATGCTGGGGCAGGGGAACAAACTCGATTCCCATTCTCCCCACTCTTCCACGAGGGAGGGTTCTTTTCATGTGTAGGTAGGATATCTCCATGGTTACCCTCACATAGGAAGTCTGTCCATTCCCCACTTTTGGGATGATTGTGGTCTATTTAGGTTTTTTTCCTCATCGCTTTGTTCTTCCTCCCACAATGAGTCGTCCCGTTCACTCTCCTCACGATTTCCCCATTGTTTTGTTGAATCCTCATGCACAGGATGTAAATGGGATGGTTTCCCTCACATAGGAGTTGCGGACTGTGATCTCACGCAGTAAGCTGGAAGGTGGCCTGAGAGGCACGATTCCACTATGTGTATGCTTTCCCTGTCAATGCTAGGAATCCATCTTCTCCGCATTTGCGGTGTGTAAGTTCATGCTTGTTCTCCTTATCGATTGTGATCTACGTTTATGTTTTTTCCATTGTCCATGATTGAGAATCAGACTTCTCCCCTGTTTTGGGATTGTGTAATGTTTCCATCGTTTTCATTGTGAGTTTTGGGTTATTGTCTTCCCCTGGTTTTGGGTTGATTCTTGGTTGCTGAGGTTGCAAACATCTTTTGGGATTGCTACTGATTTGTTTTGGCCACGCTAGGGCCAATAATAACTCTGAAGCGTTGTTTGACCTGAGCTATGTTTCACCTTTTTGTTTGGGGTTGTCACCCTGTTATCTTTACCTTCTTCATAGAGCTATGGACTGTTTGTTTTACTACAGCATGCAGTGGTTGGAATTTGGACTGTTGAGAGTAGGATTAGAGGCTGGCTATGCTTGAGAAAACTGGTGTTTGGAGCAACTCAGATAGAGTTAGACTGCTAGCTTTCTTCTCCACAACCCTTGAAGAGTATTGGAAAGGGAAGTCAGGGCCTGAGGGACTGTGAAGCAGAGAAAGGACTGATTCCTGGTGTCGGGTGTGTGGATGTCTTAATATTCAGGTTAACTTTCATGTAGGTGTCCTTAGCTCTCCATTGAGGCCACCAGCTTAGCATTTAGACTTTCCTAGCTCCTTGACGGCCTGATAAACCCTATTGTGTGGGCTTGGATGATTTGTGTACCTTGGCTATGTATAAGCCTACTTTGACCCTTATTCCTTGAGGAATCATGCCCAGCTAGGGGGTGGTAGTGTTGTTGAGAGATTGATGAGCACACTGGCCTATGGTTGGGTGGAATGTTGTAGCGACGTAGCTGGTTGCGAGACGAATCCTATTTAAGATAAGTATTCTTGAATATCTCGTCTCTACATTTATATTACTGATTAATGAATATAATGAACATGTGGCATGCTTGATTGAATGTATGTTTGCTTCCACTATGTATATGAAGGATTATGCAT
>LPNX010597919.1:0-14754 GCA_001517045.1 Pseudotsuga menziesii
TTAATATAAATTTGGGGATAGGTATCATAAAAAAACTTATTTTTCTTCGTATTTTCGACATATCTCCGTGTGTTCTTACTCAAATTTCGATCGGGAGATCTCCCTGGATGAAAAAGAAAATTCTGCATCCAACGAGTACCTACTCGATATACTTTTGATAGAGCCGGCTACCCCAAAAACAAGAAACACCTAAAAACATGATGATGATGTCATCATCACATTTTTTAGGTATTTATTGTTTTTGGGTAGCAGGGTTCATCAAAAGTTTATCAAGTGAGTACTCGTTGGATGCGGAATTTAATTTTTCATCCAACGAGCTCTCTCGATCGAAATTTGAGTAAAATAACACGGAGATATGTCAAAAATACGAACAAAAAAAGTTTTTTTTTCTTTTCTTCCTCCAAAATTAATATATATTATTTTATTATTTTAACTATTATTTTATTATTTTTCTTAGGAGGCCCATTTTGAGTTGAAATTTTCTCTAATTTCATTTGTTAACATTTTATCCTCACGTATCATATATCATGATCCCTAAACATATGACACTTTTCTTTTACCTTAGTCAGTTTATTTAATAAGGCCTTGAGGTAAGGGTTAGGTCAACTAGGTTAGGCAACTCTAAACCTCCTTGCATTTTGGATTCCCCTCTATAACATGGTAGTTCTTGCGTACTTTATGAGATACATAAATTCAAAACTTCATTTAATCACTTAAAAATAAATAAGATGAAATCAATGTTTTATTAGAGTCATTTTCACTAAACATTATTTTTAGTAACTTCTAGTTCTTATCCAAATTCCATACTCAACGCTAAAAACAAGGAGTTACAAACTTAGTGCAATTCCAATTCTCCTCACTCAAAATTAATGCTAGGATGTATTTGTAGGATACACCTAGGGATACAATGGCCAAGGATATGATGTTCCAGAGCTTATGATCAACATTAACTTGGAAGGATCTAGGTCTTATGCCTAGCACTTTCAATTTTAGCTTTTCATGTGCTTCATAACTCCATGCTCAACACAAAGGTTTTCATAACTTCATGTGTTCCAGAGCTTCTTATTCAACACAAATATAAACATTCATGTGCTCCAGAGGTTCTTGCTCAACACAAATATAAACATTCATGTGCTCCAAAGCTTCTCACTAAACAAAAACATCAAATACCCATGTGCTCCAGATCTCCTTGCTCAACACAAAACATCTCATCAATTATGTGCTTCAGGGCCCATGCCCAAAACACAAAATCATATATAAAACATATGCCATTTTTCTTATGCCCAATATATCAAACAAATCATCATGTTCATGTGCAGTGGGGTCTTATTCCCAATATACCAATTAAAATATCAAAGTAATATCATTAGCAATGGGGCTTATGCCAATAAGTGTTAGGTCAAAATTTCAGGATATGACATCCCTACCCACTTAAAACAACAGCGTCCCTGGCATTCTAGGGACTCAAAATGAAATCATGAAACAAGTCAAGGTAATCCTTTCTCATTGTGGCTTCATTCTCCCAAGTAGCCTCATTAGCTTCGAAGTGATTCCATTGCACTTTAAAATGGACCATGGTGTGCTTTCTAAGATACACCTCTCTCTTGTCAAATATATGAAGGGAATCAAGTGCAAACTACCCTTTAGGTTCCACCTGTAATAAGGACCAATCACTCACATGTTTAGTATCATAAACATATTTATTTAACAAAGATGCATGGAAAACATAATGGACTCTTCTGTGAGAAGGTAAATCTAGTTCATATGCCACCAGCCCTTTCTTGGATAGTATCTCAAAGGGTCCACAAAATCTAGGTGCCAACTTACCACACCTCTCCAAGCTCAACGAGATTCTTTTTTCTTTTACTTTCAAATAAACATGGTCACCTATCTGATAATATTTATCTATTCTTTTCTTATCTGGGTAATGTTTCTCGACGTCTTGTGCTTCTTTAAGATTCAACTAGACCTCGGTAACCAATTGTTCCAAGTCCTTTAATAATTCAGTCCCTAACATGAACTGATCCACTAGGCTAGTCGAAGTAACCGATGTTCTACACTTCCGTCCATAGAGTACCTCAAAGAGAGTTATCTTTGCGGAAGTCTAGTATCCATTGTTATATGCAAACTCTGCAAGATGCACATAATCTTCCCACTTTGTGGCTGTGTTCATGAAATACATTCTAAGCATGTACTCTACAATCTGGTTTACCCATTATGTCTTCCTGTTTGTCTGTGGGTGTTAAGCAGTACTAAAGTTCAATTGTGTCTCTAAACTAGAGAATAAGGATCTCCAAAAGTTCCTGGTAAACTTACTATCTCGATCCTAGATGATTTCCTTGGGTATCTTGTGCAATCTAAATATAACCTTTAAGAAGATGTCGACAATGTATACTTCCTTATAGGTCGAATTCACTAGAATCATGAGAAGTATACCAATCCTCCAACCAAAACAATAAATAAATAAACGCTGCCAAAATAGATGAAGGGTACACCTTCCCAGTGCGTAGATGCGAACTAGAGCTCACGCAGGGAAAAAACGAGAGAGTGGAATAGATCATAACCACCATAGAACCAAATGAATCATGCAAACATGACAGGCCAAGCTTAGGGCTTGAGGTTACCCCATCCCGACGAGGATTTAATCCAAAACCCTGTCCACCACCAATGTCGAAATATCACCTTGTGCCTATAGTTCCAAAACCCAAATGCGACTTAGTGTTGAAAATACCTTTTACATCAGAGCCCCCATCATTATATTCGTTGACATTGCTAAAGCCAAGATTCATGGCATATGAAATATTCTGTAAATGGACCATCATACATATACCTTGTGACATGTAACCTTTGAACGCCATATGATTAAGTCTTGTGACTTAATCCTGTAAACCTTTGGACATAAAAACGTTCTAGGTATATATTTTAAATGTTAAGCATAGGGACCAAGTTTTTTAAGTCTCCATCCATAACGATAATTCTAAACAGATAGATGCAGGTCAAACAAACCCGAGCTATGATTACAACAATAACACAAATAGTAGTAGTAAGAGATGATAGGAAAGGACTTTGGTCCTTTTTTATTCAAAGGTAATGAAGTAGTTTAGCATAGGTAGCTTGTGAAAGTTTAGTTGTCATAGTAAGTTTTTGTCACCTTTTAAACTTGGAAAAAATGAAGAAGATTCGCATTAGTTCAACATGAACTAAGTAAACCTTGTAACGTCAAGTAAAAACTGTTACCTCTCCAAGTGTCCCTATAAGGGATACAAATCCTGCCACTCCACCCCTTGACATATACAAGTTGAGTCAGGACTTTCCATAAAAAATTAAGCAAAACTTATAACCAGTAAGTAAGTTATAAACTGAACACACATACACGCACATGCATGATAAGAAATAACCAGTGAAAAATGTAATCATCCAAATCATACCATGTAACATAAACACATTATATAGAATTACATTGATAAGCACATCGAGAAAACATCAAGAAAGGGTAATAACAACTTACGACGTTTTGGTTTCACAAACAAAGTTCGACACTTTATACAAAAGAGAAGTTATTGTCCAGTTCAGGTAGTGAATAACTAGCCTAATAAGTCAAGAGTGCCATTTCCAGCAATGGCACGACTATAAGCTAAACCAACTCTTTTAAATGCCAAAACAAGATTTTAAAGTACAAACAGTGAAATTCATAGAGTCACAGCTTTTCCAAGCTAGTGATAGTATCCAACTAACACCCAGTTGTGAATGCATACGTTTATAACAACTACAATCATAAATAAGAACTACACAATTGCGATTCCAAACCAAGGCACCATTGCAATCAATGGTAATTCCATGAATTAAGACCCACCATTAAAACCAAACGTAGAGTTTTTCATTAACCAACAAATTCATAGATTCAAGTTACCAACCCAAAAAAGACATTACAGAGTAGGGTCATGACAGGCATGGCCTGAAGGTTCCAAACTCAAATATCTTACACCCCAATACTTCATACACATCTATGGATTCCTTAAATACAAACAAAAATCTACACAGTCGAAACCCTTAAACATTCATCCAATCGTCATTACAAACACCGAGTTCAAGGATCTGTTAAGAGCTTCTACATGTAGAGGTACCAGTGCAAAATTCTTGGTACATGGCTTACCCGTGAAGGGTATTTATTTGATAGCCTGGTAGTCACCACGACCCACACATTGGGAGCTCTATCACTTACAAAGAAAGAACCAGAGTGTGTTAGAAGTATACCAATCCTCCACCTAAAACAACAAGTAAACAGTGCTGTAAATTGAGGTGAAGAGTATACCTTCCCAAGGCACAGATTCGAACCAGACCTCACGCAGGCACAAACACCAGAGGGACGAACAGAGACTAACCACCATAGATCCAAATGAATCATGCAACCATGACAGACCAAGCTTAGGGCTTGATTTTACCCCATCCCGAGGATCATTTACTCGACCACCCTATCCACCACCAACGTCGAAATATATCATCATGCCTATAGTTCCAAAACCCAAACACGACTTGGTGTTGACAATACCTTTTTCATTGATACCCCCATCATTATATTCATTGATATTGCTAATCCAATATTCATGGCATATGAAATATGCCATGAATTTCCCATCATACATATACCTTACGGCATGTAAACTTCAAACACCATATCGCTAAGTCTTGTGACTTAAGCATTTAAACCTTTGGATATAAAAACATTCCAAGCATATATTTTAAATGGTAAGCATAGGGAACAAGTTTATTAAGCCTCCAACCACAATGATAATTCAAAACAGATAGGCATAGGTCAAACAAATCCTAGCTATGAGTAAAACAATAACGCAAACAGTAGTAGTAAGAGATGCTAGGAAAGGACTTTGGTCCTTTTGTCTTCAAATGCAATGAAGTAGATTAGCATATGTATTTTTTCAAAGTTTAGTTTTCATAGCAATTTTTTGTCACCTTTTAAACCTAGAAAAAATGAAGAAGAGATGCATTAGTTCAACATGAACTAAGTAAACCCTCTAACGTCAAGTAAAACAAGCTACCTCTCCAAGTGGCCCTATAAGGGATACAAGCCCTGCCAATCCACCCCTTGACAATTACAAGTTGAGTGAGGACTTTCCATAAATAAGTAAACAAAACTCATAACCAGTAATTAAGCTATAAACTGAACACACATACACTCACATGTATGATAAGAAATAACCAATGAACAATGTAATCATCCGAATCAAACCAAGTAACATAAACACATTATATAGAATTACATTAATAACCACATCAGGAAAAAATCTCGGAAGGGTAAGAACAACTTACGACATTTCAGTTTCGCAAACGAAGTTTGACACATTCCGCAGAAGATATGTTCGAGTTGGTTTAGCTTATATCCATGCCATTGATGGCAATTGAACTCTTGACCATTCGTGACTGTGTAGTGCCATATCCCAGATGCTCTCATCTTTTGACATCATGGAATGATATCATCTTTTGATATCCTAGATGCGACACTTGAAGTTGTTGTGTGATGAGACATCCGAGCTAGTGGACATGACTCACTATAGAAAGATTATTGGGTCATTAATGTATCTGGCGAACACAAGGAAAGATATATGCTTTGTTATGAACACCTTGATTCGGTATCTAGTTAAACCTAGATGGGTTCGCTTGATATCTGCAAAGCATGTGATGAGGTACCTAAAAGGTACGATTGATCTGGGACTGTACTATGTGAGAGATCATGACCACAATTTGTATGGTTATACAAATTCATATTGGGTAGGAAGTCCCGTAGACAGAAAGACCACCTCAGGTGGATTTTATTGTCTGGGATCCACCATGATCTCATGGTTTAGTAAGAAACAATCCAGTGTTGCTCTCAGTACAGATGAAGCAAAATACATTTAAGCTTGCTCCACTTGTTGTGAAGTGATATGGTTTCGGAATATGATGTCATGAATATTTGACATGGAGTTGGAAACTACAGTAATTTTTTGTGACAACCAGATTTGTATAAAGATGAAAGAGAATCTATTGTTCCATGACAAATCAAAGCATATAAAAATCCGATATTATAAATATAAGGTATATGGTACAAAAGGGATCCATCAATCTCTAGTATGTGAGTACCAATGAGCAATTTGTTGATGTAATGACCAAGCCTCTATCTCGAGTGAAGTTTGAATACTTCTGTGACAAGCTTTGTGTAGTTCGAAAGGAATTTTCTTGTAAGGATGAAAAGTGATGGGACTACAAATGATGAAGGAATGAACCTTATTCTAAAATTAAGATCAGGTTGAAGACATGAACTCTCCTCGAACAAAGGGGGAGTAGGTTTATAATATGAAACTTCCCACGAAAGGGTGAGTAATGATGAGACTGACATCGATGATGGATGACAATGATGATGGTGTGACATTTATTTGTGGATGATATTTCCCTCTCTTGAGGATGGAAGATATAATACTCTATGCATGAGAGTGGTCCTTACTAACTAAAGGATGACCCTCCAAGATGTTACTCTCACATGGAGAGTACTCACATTTAGTTGTGAATACCGTAGATTAAACACTCGCTCAAGAGTGGTCCTAACCTCAGTCATCTCGATGCTCTGTAATGAGTCCTCACAAACAATAGGTCTGGCATTTTGTATGTATCTGAGATCTTCCTTGCACACTATACTCTTGTATGGAGAGTATTCCTAAATTCATATGTAGGTGCCATATAATAACATTTGCTTGGGATTATGCTAGCCTCCGTGGTATAGATGCTCTATGATGAGTCCTCATGGATTCCATAGTATAAAACTCACCTAGGAGTGGTCCTAACATGTTTGGTATGGATATTCTATGATGGTCTGACATTGTGTATGTAGTCGATATATGCTCTGCAGACAATACTCTTTCTTGGAAGAGTATGCCTAAACACAAGTGTAGATATCGTAGTATAACACTCACTTGGGAGTGGTCCTAACCTATTTGGTATCGATGGTCTACGATGAGTCCTCATGGATGATAGGGACAACACTAGGTATGTTAGATATCTACATTTAGTTGTAGACAACTCAGCTAATCGATTTCATGTAACATGCTGATGGAGGATTGCATCGTCCTTGTACTTATGTCCTAAAGTGATTGGAATTGATCATCCCACAAATAGATCATGTGTACTGCAGGGACCATGGCTGCAAAGGATCAAGCAGATCAAAGTATAATGGTGAAGGGTCAAGTAGACCATAGTGCGACTACAAAAGATCAAGAAGGATCAAAGTGCTGCTGCAATGGATCAAAATGATCGAAGTGCTGCTGCAAAGGGATTGAAATGATTGAAGTGCTTCTATAAGGGATCAAGAAGATAGAAAGACTACTTCACAAGATCAAAGAGTTGATGCAAAGGATCGAGAAGATCTAAGTTTTTATACAAAGGATCAAGAAGATCGAAGTGCTACTGTACATGATCGAGAAGATTGAAGTGCAGCTGCAAAGGATCAAGAAGATCAAAGTGCTGCTACAAAGGATCGAGAAGATCGAAGTGTTGTTGCAAAGGATCAAGAAGATCAAAGTGTTGGTGCAAAGGATCAAGAATATCGAACTGCTACTACAAAGGATATAAAACATCAAAGTGCTACTACGAAGGATCGAAAGATCCAAGCGCTGCTACAAAAAGGATCAAGTGATCATGTGATGCAGAAGATGAAGAGTAACTATTCCAGTTACTGATTGTGAAAAACTTTCTATGACGTATAGATGTATTACCTCATTGTACTATTGTAATTGTCTCTCTGTTCTGCTATAGTCTGTGATGATGTTTTCAGTAGAATAACATTCTCATTAAGGGGGAGTGTTAAAATATTGTAACTTCAAAGGATATTCTTAATGTATTTTAGTGTTCCTTCGACGGGGTGTTACTATTGTATTTGGTCATCATAGAGTAATGAGGTAAAGCCTCCACTTTTGTTGGGTCTCTAGTACCCTAGTAAATAATATAATATATTGTTTTGAGTCTTCATATGAAGTCGGTAGAGACAGTTGAGTGGGGTGATTTTTCTAGTGTAAAAGTTAGTTGACTCATTGTGTATAAATAGAGGAGCTGTGGTTCTTATTTGAACATAGACTCACTCACTTGAGTATCCCATAGGAGAGAGCGATAGAGATAGAACAGAAGGAGGAGAACACATGTTTTGAGGTTTTCTTTTATACATCTTATGCAGAGGAAGTTTTTGTTGGGTTTTCTTCCCCTTGAGGGTTTCTCAGGATAAATGTTGTGTCTATCTTGTGATTGTGTTTCTATTAGTGATTCTTGATATGCTATCGTTGTGATTTTGAATTGAATACTATTGAATCTAGTCTAGCATATGAAATCTTAACATTTATTGGAATGAAGTGGGTGGAACAACACCATGTCATGCTCGATTGTCTACACAAGTCAATCTTGTGCACAGATAGCTAAGGGAATCAGACAAGGATTCAAGGAATACCTAAGAAGGTTTATGGTATGAAGACATCTTCCTTACAAGTACAGAAGTGCATTAGGAATGTGTAACATACCCAGAGCTGGAAAAAAATAAATATTTATTATTTATTTCAGAAAAACATTATGTTAAACTTATTGTAAAGTTTTATGAACAAGGTTGTTAAGGATGATTGTAATTGAAGAATTATTTAGTTTAATAATTAAATAGAAGAGAAATCTATCTAAGGTAGACTGTTAAATGAGTTTTCATTGACCTAGTAGGAGGAATGAGTAGTTGTAGAAGGTTGATTGATAAGTGGAAGCACTATCATTTCACTTTCTATATTTTAGTGGAAGCATAATCCCTAAAATTTTGGTTATGTTCCGTGAGAGGGGGAATTGAGCTGGTGGCTCATTTAATTCCAAAACTTACCCAAATACCTAGGTAATATTATAAATACCATCAAATTGAGCAGGAGGCTCATGAATCATTCTGATTTCTAAGTGAATGAACCTTGTGACTGCTACAAACTGAAAAGTCAAGCACACAAGGAATTTGATGAGGGGATAACTAAAGTGGAATTTTTGAGTTAAGTGTGCTACTGAGTGCTAAGTTGTAGCATGTTTGTTGTGTGGTATGTATCTAGTGGTTTAGTGAAGAGGCTCGGGGGTCCTAAGAAAGTAATCTTGGTCGCTTCAGGAGAAGATTGTGTGGAACGGTCTCCTTTGGGTGTTTATCCCCTTCTGCATATTATCAAGGTTCTAACTGTTATTTATTTATAAGTATGTACTTTTTTTGAAAGGATGCTGAGTAGTTTAAATTAGGAAAATTAGATATGTAGTATTTTGGAAAAAATGTTCTTTATTCAAAGTTAAGACTTAAACCTACTATTGTGATTATGCTCTTAAGAACATCATGTAATGGATGTTTTCCTTCTCCCTTTTATTTTGAGTACAGTACTTCTATTATATTTATCTCAGTTTATATTACTGCTACTATCCATAATAATGTTGTTAATCTAGGTCTTAAAAGAAAGAGCACCGTTATTGAGAGAATGCTAAGAAAATATGAGAGAATCATTATAAAGGATAAATTGTTTACTGAATAACCTTAATAGGGATAATTACTTAGTCAGTTTCATAATCTATTTGCATATCTCTCTTATTTTAATAACCAATAGTTTCTATTTAAAAATATAGATTGAAATTATGCACACAATGTATAAATCATAAGACTTATAAAAAAAACTTAGAAGCATCGAAACTATATTATAATCAAGAACACAAGGTTTAGTCTTCAGAGGCGTGCATAGTATAGTTATGATTCTCTCCATGTTATAACAAAGTTTATACCTCCTCATCTAAATCCTAGCTTATGCATCGTTTTTTATGCCTCCTAAGTTTATGCCTAGTGGTTTATGCCTCCTCATCTAAAGTAATTTTATAATCCCATCGAAGTCTAGAACAGTAATATGTAGACATCGTCTATTACGATATTTACTAATTCTCTCATGTGATTATTTCCTATCTTGTAGATGACTTTTTCATATATGATAGATCATGTAGCTTTATTTTAGGATTTGTATCTTGATTGTAGGATCTGCAACTTGATTGTAGGATCTGTAGCTTGACTATAGGATTTGGGAATTGATCCATCGATGTATATGTACCTATACAATTCATTGTCATAAAATTCTGAAATGTGGTCCTCTAAAAATTTGATTTTGAACTTGGTATCAAAGCCTCAAAGCTTAAATCATTCGTATTTTTCACTGAACCATGGCGGACTCAAATTCTGAAACATTTGGGACCAAATATGGATCTAGGAACAAATCTACTCCCATTATTATTCAATTTGAAGGTTCGTTGTTCAAGGAAGGGATTGTACTCGATGAAACAAACTATGATTTGTGGTCTCAAAGCATGGAGATGCATATTGCTGAGAAGGAGAAACTGTCTTTCATTCATGGTAATTCACAGCCACCCACCGAGAAGGATAATGGATATGAGAAGTGGTATGCAGACAATCAAAAGGTCAAGAGATGTTTGTTGATGTCTATGTCCCATAAATCATGAAATGATATTATCTCTTACCCACTGCTTGAGATATTTGGAAATATCATTCTAAAGGTTTTTATGATGGAGCAAAAGAATTGCAGGTGTTTGTCTTGAATCAGAGGGGCTTCTCTGTGAAACAAAATGGAAGAAAAATATTGGTGTATTATGGAGAATTAACCAAGATCTTTTGTGAGTTGGGTCATCATGATAAGGTGATCATGGAGAGTGAGAACGATGTTGAATCTTACCAAAAATCATTTCAGCGACAAAGGGTGCATATTTTTCTTGCTGGATTAGATGGTGAATATGAACAAATCCGTGGTGAAATTTTGAGAAACGATCCTATCTCCAAATTGGAAGAATGTTTTTCTTTGGTCCACCGTGAATCTGTTCATCTCGCAACAATGAATGGAGAGCCAAAAAAATATGAAGCTTCAACCATGGTGAATCAAAATCGGTCTAATCAGAACTGAACTTCTTCAAGCCAGCCTAAGAACACTGATGGTGCCGTTAAATACACCTACAAATGCCCTCATTGCAATCAAACTGGTCATACCAAGAGCCACTGCTTTGAACTTGTGGGGTATCTAGAAAGGTGGGATCATATGTGAGATTCACGGAAGAAGAATTCCAAGAGGACGTGCAGTGCTACGGTTGCCGAAACAAGATAGCGGATGGTGTTGTTGGTCAGGTCTTAGCATTAGCAGCAACGACAGGTAATGGTGGTAAGGTTTTAAATATTTCTGTGCTTATCTCTAATAGTGCATGGATAATTCATTCTGGTGCCATGGATCATATGACCTTTGATTCTAGATAGGTCTCACCCCTTAAATCGTCCTCACAAAAAAATGTTTCCACTACCAATGGCTCTTCGAACCTAGTTATTAGAGAAGGGTCTTTCACTCTCACTCATACTTTGAATCTATATTCTGTTTTAGTTGTTTCCTCTCTGGATTATAATCTATTGTCAATTTCCCAAATCACCGCTACCTTACTTTGTGTTGTAATTTTTTGGCATGATTTTTATGTGTTTAAGGACATCCAAACGAGGAAAATGATTGGTTGTGGTGTTAGGAGAGGAAATCTGTATTACTTGGACTTCATGTCAAATAGTTTGAGCAAGTTGTGTAAAGCTTTAATGATGGATGGATTTGAGGGGGAGAAGAATAAATCTAAAATTTGGTTATGGTATTGATGTCTAGGCCATGCTTCCTTTGTTTACCTGAAGAAATTATTTCTTGGTTTATTTGCAAAATTTAATGTTTCTAGTTTCCGTTGTGACATTTGTGAACTTGCAAAAATACATCATGCTTCATTTCCATTAAGTTTGAATAAAATTCCAATTCCTTTTATGGTCAGAGATTCTGATTTTTGGGGTCCATCCAAAATCACTACCTTTGGTGGATCGTGTTGGTTTGTTACTTTTATTGATGATTGTACCATAATGACTTGCGTGTGCTTGATGAAGTCTAAAGGTGAAGTGAATCTGTTCTTTCAAAATTTTTATAAAATGGTTCGTACTCAGTACAATGCACAAGTTCAGGTTCTCCATAATGACAATGGAGGCGAATATTTGAGTTCTGAAGATGTGGTCGTTCACATCCCGGAAGAAAACTTAGCCATCCCAGAAGTAGGGAACTCTCTGATGCGCTGAATTAGGAAGTGGGAAAATTGGATGTGGGTGGTTTGACTTTGGATCCAAGTAGTGATGAACACTCAAAAACTGAAGTTGTGGCTCTACCTCCGTCAGAGTCTCTCATCGCACAGGAAGCTAATACACCAATCCAATTGCTTTCTAAGGATGTTCCTGAACCATCTAGAAGAAAACTACCAAAGCGTCACACCAAAGGTATCCCTAAACCCACACATGAATCCAAACTTTATAGTAAAGTTAAATAACCCATGGTTCATTATGTGTCTAACCATTGGTTGTCAGAATCAAATCAGTCATTTGTAAATCAATTATCTATTGTATCTTTTCCTAACAATGTGGAGGAAGCCTTAGCTGACCCAAGGTGGAAAGTCGCTATGAATGAGCAGATGAAATCCTTGCAGGAGAATAAAACCTCGAAACTTGTTGACCATTCACTAGGAAAGAAACCAGTTGAATGTCAGTGGGTTTATACTATAAAGTACAAAGCAGATGGTGCAATTGAATGCTTTTAGGAGAGACTAGTTGAAAAAGGATACAACCAAACCTATGAAATCAATTATAAAGAGACATTTGCACATGTAGCTAAAATCAATACAGTACGAGTCTTGTTGTCTCTCGCTGCAAAATTGGGTTGGCCATTACAACAGTTTGATGTGAAGAATGCCTTTCTACATGGCAAGTTGTCTAAAGAATTTTACATGGAACTCCCACCAGGATGCATGATACGAGAAACACATAGTCGATAGGTGTGCATATTAAAGAAGTCCCTGTATGGGTTGAAACAGTCTTCGAGAGCATGTTTTGAAAGGTTCACAAAATCTATGAAAGCCTTTGGTTATCATCAGACCAACTCAGACCACACTTTATTCTTCACGAAACAACAGGGTCACATAACTGCACTTATTGTATATGTGGATGACATGGTGGTTGCAGGAAATGATTCCGAAGAAAGGAAGTCTCTACAGGGTTACTTGTCTAGAGAATTCGAAATGAAAGACCTTGGACCCTTGAAATATTTCCTTGTGATTAAAGTATCTCGAGCTCATAAGGGGATTTTTTTTGTCTCAAAGGAAATATGCCTTAAACTTGTTACAGGAAACTGGCATGTCAGCATGTCAACCTGCTGATACACCTGTGGAAGAAGGATTGAAGTTATGTGTTGAGTCTAATCGAGTACGAGTTGATAAGGGGAGATACTAGAGACTCGCAAGAATATTGATGTACTTAGCACACATAAGGCTAGACCTTATCTATGCCTTGAGTATTGTTAGCCAGTTTATGCATAATCTTGGCGAGCAACATATGAATACAGTTATGCGCATTCTGAGGTATATGAATAATCCTCCTAGAAAATGAATTTTATTCACTAAAAATGAATATTTCCAAAGCGTGGATGCATATACTAATGCTGACTGGGTTGGAGCAGTCGATGACAGGTATTCTACTTCATGTTATTTCACCTTTGTAGGTGGTAACCTTGTTACATGGAGAAGCAAAAAACATAATGTTGTTTCCCGATCAAGTGCAGAGGATGAATTTAGAGGTATGACACTTGGAGTATGTGAATCATTGTGGCTAATACTTCTCCCTAGAGATTTGGGCTATCCGCATAGGCAACCAATTAAACTATATTGTGACAAAAAAGTAGCAAGTCATATTACTTATAATCAGGTTCAACATGATCAAACAAAACATGTGGAGGTAGATATAATCTTCATTAAGGAGAAGTTGGTTGAGGAGATTGTCGAGTTGCCTAAGATTCGATCAGAGGATCACTTGGCTAATATTATCACCAAAACAGTTTCAAGCCATGTGTGACATCTATGCACCAACATGAGGGGGAGTGTTGAGATATGTACTCATTCTATGTGATTATCTCATGCAATTCTTTCCTATCTTGTAGATGACTCTTTCTTATCCGATAGATCATGTAGCTTGATTTTAGCATATGTATCTTGATTGTAGGATCTGTAGCTTGATTCTAGGATTAGGGAGTTGATCCATCGATGTATACGTTCCTGTACAATTCATTGTAATAAAATAGTGAAATATATTCCTCTCGAAATGTAATTTTGAACTTTGTTATCATACACTGAAAACACATAAGGAAAGTAGCACACAGAACTTAGGTTCAGTTCTTTAAACAAGTTTTTATTCTGAAGTAGAAATGAAGATGTCCTTAAGATCTAACAATTTATTAGTCTACAACTTTTTTTGTATATATGGATTTTAGAAACATTACATTTAATTACTTTTTGTTTCCACTTTTAAAGTTAAGAATCTTAATCTTTATTACTTTTATCTATCAATTTACTATTTTCAATTTGATCTAGAAGATTCTTTTTCACCAAATTTAAAATATGAAAACTGTAAAATTTTAACTTTCTTTATGTAAAATCTAACAAAACTTTTACAAGCATGCTGAAATTTGGCCAACAAAATAAAACAAAAAACTCAAATTTTGCTGAGTGGTAAGAATTCTGGCATTGATACTCATGAAAGTATTGTACTAGTTGAGATTAAAGAAGTGTGTTAAGAATTGTACCTCAACACACATTACTGTTAATATTGCATTAATTAGTGGT
>LPNX010597955.1:6229-130057 GCA_001517045.1 Pseudotsuga menziesii
TGTGGAATTTGATTCTGCATCCAACGAGTACCCACACTGCATACTTTTGATGGACCCTGCTACCCCAAAAATAAGAAACACCTGAAAAAACGTGATGATGACATCATCATCACGTTTTTTCAGGTATTTCTTGTTTTTGGGGTAGCAGGGTCCATCAAAAGTATGCAGTGTGGGTACTATTTGGATGTGGAATCAAATTCCGCATCCAATGAGCTCTCCCGATCGAAATTTGAGTAAAAACACAATGAGATATGTCGAAAATACGAACAAAAAAAATAGTTTTTTTTAATGACAAATATGTCAATTCAACCATTATGGTTGACTTATTTTATTGAAATTCTATTGGTTCTTGAATTCCAACTCACAAAAACTTATTTTTGCACGTTTTCTTATAAGGCCCATTTTAGACCCCAAATTTCCTCTAATGTAAAGCCCCAGGACCCGATGGATTTTCCATTCATTTCTATAGAGTATGTTGGAATGTTATTAGAAAATATCTTTTGAGGATGATTAAAGCATTCCAGTCTAAAGCCAAGGTTGGTGGAAGCACTAATTCCACCTTCCTTGCTTTAATTTCCAAAGAAGTTAAACCTTCCACTTTTGACCGTTTCTGCCCAATTTCATTGTGTAATGAATATTACAAAATCTTAGCCAAGCTCTTAGCTAACAGGCTTAAACCCCTCCTTGGAAAATTGATCTCTCCACTACAAGGTGGATTTGTTAAAGGCCGTCGTATATTGGATAATGTGATACAGGTTCAGGAAGCCATGCATTCCAGCTTCAATAGAAAAGAGAAGGGCATACTTATAAAGCTTGACATGGCAAATGCCTTTGACAGGGTCAAGCTTTCTTTCCTATATCAAATTCTTAATTCTTTTGGATTTAGATTTGCTTTTATTAATCTGATTAAAGCTTGTACTAATAAGCCCTGGATAGCTCCTTTAGTGAATGGCAGACCTGCTCATTTCTTTCAAGCTTCACGAGGTCTTCGACAGGGCTGCCCCCTCTCTATGTTTATTTACATCCTAATGGCCGATTCCATGAGCAGAAAGCTAACTGTGTTTCAAAAAATGTTGGAACAATTCCAGGAATCAAATCTGTTAGTGCTGTGGATTCTATTAATCATGCTCTTTTTTTCGATGACACGTTGCTCCTTGGAGGGGCTTCAATGAGATTGGCAAGAATTTTCAAAGAAATTATGCAGGATTTTTGTACTATCTCAGGTGGCCTAATCAATAATCGGAAGAGTGTTGTATATGGATGGAATGCAGTTCCATAAACTATTGCAAATATTTCTCAGCTTCTTGGTTTTGAGGGCTTTGCCAATTGGGATAAAGTCAAGTATTTGGGCCTTCCACTATCGCTGGGTCAAAGCAAACCTTCACATTGGTTGGAAATTGTTAGTAAGTTAAAAGCCAAGATTGTCTTTTGGGGTGGTTATTGGATTACTACGGTAGGTAAACTAGTCTTAATTAAATCCACTCTTTCAGCTATTTCGATTTACCAGTCTTCTCTTCTGCTGGCCCCTAAATCGATCTTGGATCAACTATCGAAATTGATAAGAGACTTTCTCTGGAAATGAGGCAAAGGAAATCAGGGAAGATTGCATTAGGTCAATAGGAATATTGTCAAGCGTCCTGTTTCCGAAGGAGGGCTGCAAGTTAAAGATCCTAGGCTGGTAAATCTTGCCATGGGTGGGAAACTGTTGTGGTAGATTTTCTCCAATTTAAGTCATCATGTAAGTCAAATTTTTTGGAAAAAATATTTGAATGGAGGAGCTCTTCGAAATTTACAATTGACCAAAATTTCTAAAGGAACCTCTATATGGAATCTCTGCAGAAAATGTATAACATTCTTTACTAAGCAATTATTCAATATTCTAGGAAATGGCAACAATACTTTATTATGGGAAGACAAAATCAATGGTAATCCTCCTCTATTTTCTGTCCATGCAATTGACGATTTAAAACTCTGGTTGGAAAGTAAGAACATAACACGTCTGGTAGATATCTCCTCCTGGGAGCGCAATGGAAATTGGCTGAAGTGGAAGTTTTCAGTGCTACCAGATTGCAGGGTCTCTTTGCATGGTCAGTCTCAATTGTTGACTAATCTTCTGACTGGTAATGCCCCCATTCACTCTTCATGCAGAGATGTGTGGGGCTGGGGTCCTTTTGGCAGTTACTCGGCAGCGTATGGGTACAATGCTCTTCTCAAATTTCCTCCTCCAGCTCATAATGCCAAGTTCTGGAAACATGTCTGGAAATCCCCTAGCTTTCCAGAAGTAAATTTTTTTACTTGGATTCTCATACATCAGCGAGCCTTAATTGGGGAAAATTTGATAAAAAGGGGCTTCTTCGATCCTTTTCGATGTTGCTTCTATAAGCAAGCATCATAATCTTCTGCTCATATTTTTGTTAACTGTGGATACACTCAAAAATCCTGGGTGTTTCTTTTACTGGGCTTACTAGTCTCTATTCCTTATAATGAAGATCTTGTAAATCTCTTTGCAAATTGGCAGAACCGGTATCCCAAAATTTCTTCTTCAAGCCGTGACTGGAACAAAATCTGGCAAGCTATCCCAAAATTCTTTTGGTGGAAAATATGGATAGCTAGAAACGATTCAATCTTCAATAGTAAATCCAAAAATCCTGAACTTGTAGCTTCTAATGCAAAGGCAATGCTCTCAGAAGTATTGGGAAAGCATCTAGATCTCATTAATCTTAGTGTTGAAAACAAGTGGATTGGACTGCCTCAGATTGAAGGAACTCAACTGAATCCTAGAAGACCTATGCTTCATCCTCTTTGGCAGATTCGATGTCCAGAAGCAGACTTCTCGGATTGGTGGAAAAATAAGAACAAAGTTACAATTTTCTTTGATGGTGCTTCAAAAGGAAACCCGGGAAATGCTGGAGCAGGTGGATTATTTTTCCTTCTGGGAGGACTGCTTCAAACCTGCTTCAATTGGGGATTGGGACAGCTCTCCAACAACCAAGAAGAATTATATGCTCTTCTACAAGCCTTCCAACTCGCCTCTGAACCTGGTCATTCCAATTTTCAAATTTTTGGAGATTCTGAACTCATTATAAAAGTTTAAAATTCTGCAACTAAGTTCTTTCATCCTAGTCTGAATGTGACTATGCACAGGTTACATTTCATCTTAATTGAGTGTTTGTCGGTCTCTTCCTTTCACATTCTACAGGATTTGAACAAGTCAGCTGATTTAAAAGCAAACCAGGGATGCATGCTTCCTTAAGGAATGCTATCTCTGAATGATTTGCCAAGTGTTATGCATCTTAGTCCCTAATCTTGAATTGAGAAGCTCTGAAGAGCAAGAATTGTAATTTTCTGAACTGTTGTAATTGGGTTAAACCCCGTCATCATTCTTTTTCAAACAAACAAAAAAAAATCAATAACCGCTTTGGTGAAAGAAAAAAAAAATTATTATGAAAAATAAAGCATTAGTTAAATCAATTTATATTATAATGAAACTATTCAATTTTAACACTAGTTTTAAAACTCTTAATGACTTTGTAGTAATTTCTAGTATTTATAAAGTTAAGTTTACTTTATAATATCTTGTTTTAAGAAAAAAAAATTATAAAAATATAAATAAAAAAAGACATTTGTAAATAAAAATTTATCATATTATATTTAAATTAAATAATAAAAAGTTATTTATATTAAATTATGAAAAATATAAAAGCATATATAAATTTGTAACATGCATCATCCATTCAAATAACATATAATATTGAATTTATTTTTTATATTTAATATTTCAAAATGACTAATTATTAAAATAAAAAAAATAACATCATAAAAAGTAATTCATCTCATAGTATATTGAATTTAACGATTTTTGTCATATTAAATAAGCACATAATAAATAATTGAAACAAATAAAAATAAAAATAAGTTGTATTTAAATTATAAAAATAGAAATAAAAAAACATATACACATATGTAATATACATATATTTATGACATAAAAAGATAAAATATTGTATCTTATTTAATTTTGATAAATTGTATTCAATTAAAAATAATATCTTTGTTTCTTGTTATAAATTTATTTTATAATATTTGTAAAGTTTAAAAAATATTATAACAATATAAATTATACATTACCGAAATAAAATACTACATGTTATATTATTTATAGAAATAAAATTGAAAATATACTTAATTTAAAAAATATAAAAATAAACCTTATGAAAAATAAAATCCTATAATATATTGAATTTAATTTTTCATTGTTTTTTTAAAATAACATAAATAAAATTAAATAAAATTAAATAAAATTAAAAGTTAATATAAATTGGAAATAAATATTTGTAACATACATTTATTGAATATTTCATTTTATAGTTGATTGAATTTAAATATTTTTTGTTAATTTAAAATAAAATTTTATAAAAAATTGAATCACAAAAAATAAAAATAAAAAATTAATTATATTTAAATTATAAAAATAGAAATGAAAAATATATACACATATTTGTAACATACATAAATTATATTCAATTAAAAATCATATCTTTGTTTTTCAAATATAAATTGTTATTTTAAATAACTTCTTATAATCTTAAATTTTCAACCAATATCAAATACAACCTTCATATAAATATATGCCGTGTACATATATTGTACACGGCATATACATCACAACATAAGACATCAATACATCACAACATAACACATCAAGACATAACAACATAACAATAATTTTGTATTTTTATATTATATGAATTTTTTAAATGTGCTATTTTGTAATAGAAATGTTTTAATATAAAACAAGTTAGTATGAAAATGTTGTGAAAGAAATGTATATAAAAAATGTGATGCACATAAATAAAATTAAAAGTTGACATAAAATTGGAAATAAATATTTGTAACATGCATTTATTGAATATTTCATTTTATAGTTTATTGAATTTAAATATTTTTTTGTTAATTTAAAATAAAACATTATAAAGAATTAAATCACAAAAATAAAAATAAAAAACAAATTATATTCAAATTATAAAAATAGAAATGAAAAAAAATATACATACATAAATTGTATTCAATTAAAAACAATATCTTTTTTTTTCAAATATAAATTGCTATTTTAAATAACTTCTTATAATCTTAAATTTTCAACCAATATCAAATACAATCTTTCACATAAATACATGTCGTGTACATATATTGTATAAGACATACACATCACAACATAACACATCACAGCATGGCATAATGAAAACATAACTAAATTTTATATTTTTTTTATATTTATTAAACATTAATTTTGCATTTTTATATTATATGAATTTTTTAAATGTGATGTTTTGTAATAGAAATGTTGTGAAAGAAATGTATATAAAAAATGTGATGCAAATAAATAAAATTAAAAGTTAAAATTGGAAATAAATATTTGTAATATATATTTATTGAGTATTTCATTTTATAGTTTATTGAATTTTTTTTGTTAATCTAAAATAAAACATTATAAAGTTTGAATCACAAAAAAATAAAAATAAAAACTAATTATATTCAGAAAAAAATATACAAATATTTGTAACATACATAAATTATATTAAATTAGAAATAATATCTTTGTTTTTCAAATATAAATTGTTGTTTAAAATAACTTCTTATAATCTTAAATTTTCAACCAATATCAAATACAATCTTTCACATAAATATATGTCATGTACATATATTGTACACGACATACACATCACAACATAATACATCACGACATGACGAGAACACAACATGACATAACGAAAACATAACTAAATTTGATATTTTTTAATAATTATTAAACATTGATTTTGTTTTTTTATATTATATAAAATTTTTAATTGTGATATTTTGTTATAGAAGTGTTTTGATATAAAATAAGTTAGTATTAAAATGTTGTGAAAGAAATGTATATAAAAAATGTGATGCAAATGAAATGTTTATAAAATAAGTGAAATATTGGAATGTTGTAAAAAATATATATATAGAAAAAATGTTGTAATTGTAATGCTTTTAAAATAAATGAAATATTAAATGTTGCGAAAAATATATATATAAAAATGTTGCAAACTATGAAATTAAATTAATGTTTTATAATTGTTAATTTTTATTTAAATCATTAAAGAAACCACAAATTATTAAAAAATGTTGTGAAAGAAATGTATATAAAAGACGATGCAAATAAAATGTTTCCACAATAAATGAAATATTAAAATGTTGTAAAAAATATATATAAGAAAAATATTGCAATTGTAATGTTTATAAAATAAATTTAATATTATAATGTTATGAAAGAAATATATATAAAGAAATGTTGAAAACAATGAAATTAAATTAATGTTAATTTTTGTTTAATTAAATAAAGAAACCACATATTAATAAAAATGTTGTAAATGTAATGTAATGTTTATAATAATAAAAAAACATTTAATTAATTAAACAAACCACTAATTATTAAAAAACAATATTGTAAATGTAATGTTTATAATAAAAGTATTTTTTTATTAATTAAATAGCCCACAAATTATAAAAATATATTTAACTTGCATTTTAGTTAAAATGTAAAAATAATCTAATCATTTTAAAATTATCACTTTTACTAATATTAAATTAAAATGTTATAAAAAAATTACAAATTTTAATTTGAAAATAAAGCACACATTACATTTAAAAAAACAAAAAACTAAAAGCATCTAAAACTTAATCAAAGAAGACTTCTCAAAGATAGCTTTAGCTATGGCTATCTTTGAGAGATTTGAGAAAGGGCAAAAGCCCTTTCTCTATAAAAATAAAAAATCATTTTATTAATATATTTGTTTATGGTGGTACATATAATTTACAATTTACAAAACAAATGTTGAATTCCTAAAAACTCTTTCAACTATTCTCCACTTGCTTTTTTCACATACTGAAAAAGCATTTTCCATCATTCTTTGACAAAGCATCATCGTTCAAAGCATCTTTCTTTGTCATGCATCTTCCACTTCATGTACATGAGACACCAAAAATATTATCAATTAATAATTCATATTGTTTTTTAAATAATAACAAAATAAAACTAAAATTTCGTTGAAATATAATCCATAATAAGTAACAACCAATTTATTCTCCTTGGAAAACTTTATTAAAAATACCTTGGAAAACTTTATTTGTTATGTACTTCAACAACAACTACCTTCTTGTCTTGATCATGCTTTCATATGCACACCTGCACAAAACAAAAGACAAAACTCAAACACATCAAAATTCATATAAAACAAGTGGACATTATAAGTAAGATTCATACCAAACTTCATTTTATTCACTCTACACCATTTCTTAACTCCACCAAATTAAATGAGAGATAAACCTTTGAAACAATATACACCAACTTGAAAAATAATACAACTAAAACACATGAAAAGAATAAACAACAATCTAACAAAAACACATCAATAAGACTCCTAAAATAATTCTGCCAACACATCAATAAGACTGGCATAAAATAATTAGCACAACACGTCAAAACAAGGAAACTAAATCATGTAAACACTTACCTGATGAAAAACTAATAGTAATGGAAACATATCCTAAACAACTTAGCTAATGAAAATACAAATTAAATCATGTAAACACTTCGCTGATAAAAATACAAATTAAACCTGAACAACTTCAACTATTTTTTCTTTAATCATCTAAACATATCCTATTTTTCAGTTTGTTTATTAAAAAATAATAATACAAAATCACATAAAATAATAGAAAATAAAAAATATTTTGTAAATTCAGTTATTTTAAACTTATAAATCTAAAAATAATTTAGAAACATATAATATAACTCAGATAAAATAATTCACTCCTTTATGTAAACTAGTATTTGATAAAAAACTAATAATAAATTAAAGGAAAGCAACCAAAAACCTGAATTATATAAACAAGAATTTGATTAAAAAAATAACAATAATAGTAAATAAAAAGAAAAAACAATTCAAAACTTACAAGTATAATGTAATAACATAAAATAATAAAAAACCAAAAAAATATAATATAAATTCAACAATATTAAACTTATAAACTTAAAAATAATTCAGAACTAAAGTATGATGTAATAACATAAAATAATAAAGAACTTAAAAAGATATAATATGTAAATTTAGCAATGTTATACTTATGGAAATAAAAATAAAAAGTATAATGAATTTTAAAAATAAAAAGAATAATGTAAATTCAGTAATATTAAACTTATAAATCTAAAAATAATTAAAATAATATAATATAAAAAAATTTAAAAAAATAATAAATGAAAGAAGAAACAATTAAATCTCAACAATTCCAAGTAATTTTTGTGAAAAAAAATCTTAAACTTATCTTTCAGTTTGTAACATGTTTGTTTGTTACAAGATCACATACAATAATAAAGAACTTAAAAAGATTAAAAATAAAAAATAACATAAAACTTTATTTTAGAATAAAATTAACGCAATATAATATAAAAATAATAAATAACATAAATTAAAAGAGATTTTAATGTAAATTCTGAAGAGATACATGATTGTCACTCCTCAGACGGCTTACACTCAGACCTCTCGGGCAGCGTAGTGAGGCTGAAATTGAAGCTCACATATGGTCCTGTAACTTTGCCTCAAGACTGGAAACCAAAATATATATATTTTAACAAAATAAAAGACAATATAAATAATACTCACAATGCATTACTATAAATTGAGAGATGAATGATGCATTACCTGAATGATGCACTGGCCCTGGTCATTCCTCAGACATGCACTGAGCCTCTTGCGTGGCGAGACTCTTACACTGAACCTCTTGCCTACTGAGTCTCTTGCGCGACGAGACTCTTCAGTGGAGGGATAAATTCCGGGGAATTTGATGATACCTTCCCCAGAACCTGATCAGATCAAATCAGGACAACAAATCTCATAAAATTTCTCTGTTCATTTTATCAGTCGGCCAAATCACTGCTCACGTTCTCTGTCAGTTTATCAGCCTTCCAAATTGCTGGCAGCATCATCATCTTCTCATTCACTCCCTCCCCCGCAATCCAAACACAAACCCCAAAACAAAGAAAAAAATACATAAAACAAAAATTATCAAAATAAAATTTAAACAATTAAATTGAAAAAAAAAACAAGACAGATTAACACCCCGAAAACAAAGAAAAAAAATACATAAAACAAAAATTATCAAAATAAAATTTAAACAATTAAATTGAAAAAAAAAACAAGACAGATTAACAGGTAAACACAAGCATGGCCATGCTTTTCAAGAAAAAGAAAAAATAAATAGCAACTCAAGTAACTCGGCTCAACTCAAAAAAATCCTCTCGGCAGTCCTGGCTTCTGTTTTCTCTATCTCTTTATATTGTAAACTTTTCTTTATTTTCTTTATCTACACTTCTATTTATTTTCTTCCCGCCAAAAAACCTGTTATCCTCTCTCGGCGCTTTTCCAGAGCTATATCAGCTCTCCGCTCTTCTCCAGAGCTATCTCGGCTCTCGGCTCTTCTTCCAGAGCTAGATCGGCTCAGCTCTTCTCTCGGCTTTTATCCAGATCTCGACTCTCGGCTCTTCTAGAGAGCTCTCTAGTCTTTTTATAGAGCTATCTCGGCTCTCGGCTTTTCTAGAGAGCTCTCCCGTCTTTATACAGAGCTATCTCGGCTCTTGACTCTTCCAGAGAGCTCTCCCGTCTTTATACAGAGCTATCTCGGCTCTTCTAAAGAGCTCTCCAGTCTTTATACAGAGCTAACTAGGCTCTCGGCTCTTCTTGTAAGCTTTTATCCAGATCTCGGTTCTAGGCTCTTCTGAAGAGCTCTTCAGTTTATATCGAGAGCTATCTCCGCTCTCAGATCTTCTAGTGAGCTATCTCGGCTCTTCTTGGTAGCATCCCTGGTTGGTTCTCCGCGCTCTCTATGCACCAGCGAAATAGAAGCATAATCCCAATTACACCAATAAAAACTAATTCACACGGTTCAATGCTCAATATAAAATTTCAGATCCGATTATTAGAATTTCAAACCCACTTACACGCTGTCACACAACCACAACCGTAAGCACATGTTTCCAATGTGGATGATGTGTATTAAAATTTGAAATCTCACATTGCTGGCATAGTACGGTAACTTTAATGTGCATCTTGATCTGGGTTAGGGTATGGTTAAGATTAAGGTTAGGGATGGGGTTAGAATCTAGATTATAATATTAAAACTTATATCTCCATATGGAGAGTAATCCCTACACGACCAAATCAAATAAAAGATGCATAAAGTTAATTGCCGGGTAAATATAACCTACATTACTTGAATTTTTTAATTGCCCATTAAATTATAGTTTAAAAATTAAATTTTAAATTCATCTACTAAATGAAATAACTTGAATGTTACACTTTTTTTAATATATGATTTTACTCTATTAAAAAATATAACATAAATAAATTTATTTTTAAGTTTATCTATTCATAATATCTAAATAAAAAATATTTATAAAACTTCAAAAAATTAATATTTAATATTGTCCATATAATATTTTTAACAATAATCTAATTTTTAAATTATAACCTCATTAAACATTAAATGACCATAATATCTCCACATGGAGAGTCGTCCCCGGAGGACCAAATCAAATAAATGATGGCATAAGTTAATTCCCCGGTTATTATACCCTACATTATTTGAATTATTTTATTTTCCTGGTAAATATAACTTCTAAATTAAATTTATCTATTAAATGAAATAACTTCTAAAAATAAAAATTTGTTAATAAAATAATGTTACATTTTTTTAATATATGATTTTATTTTATTAAAAATATATAATATAAATAAATTTATTTTCAAGTTTATCTATTCATAATATTTAAATAAAAAATATTTATAAGACCTAAACAAAATTAATGTGTTGTTTAGAGAAAGTAGGATGTGCTGGTAAGATCTTAGTTGGAATAGTTAAACCGTTGGGAGATCGAAATGATGCATTGCAAAATATAAATGATACTAAAAATATTGTCACTTCTAAGTTTAAGGAGAAAATGTGGTGTGAGAAAGATTTAGAGGATAAAAGAAAATTAAGGTATTATAAGGAGGTCATCAACCCTACTCTAGAAGATCAAAAGTATCTCTCTGTTTTAACTAGTTCAAAGAAAAAAATTAATATAGCCAAGATAAGAATGAACTCTCATGAGCTTAATAGTGAAACTCGTCGTTGGGTGGTTCCTAAAACACCATGGGTAGAAAGGATCTGCAATCTCTATGAGAATATGAACATTGAGGATGAAAAACACATCCTCTTAGAATGCCCTGCCTTACACCCACATTATATCTCACTTTCATAATCTTTGTTGTAACCTCGACCTTCTTAGCCTTTTAACTTGTCAAAATTATAGTGAGCTCGGGACGCTTCTCTCCAAGCTCTTTGAACATAGAAATACAATTTTAAAACAAACTAAATAATTCGTTTCTTTGGGTCTGATAGACCAAAGTTTGGTCTGAATGGACGTTAACCATCATCATCATCATCATCATCATCATCATCATTATATTTATAACAATAATCTAATTTTTAAATTATAATCTCATTAAACATTGAATGATTAGAAGAACTAAATTGTGAACTAGTGTATGGATTTTTTTGTTATATAAAGAATGGTCATCAAATACAAATAGCTATAAAAAAAACATAATAATTAGTAAAAACATTTATTAACATTGAATTATTCTCATACAATATAGATTATAATATTATGGTTATATTATAGATTAGTAAAGAAGTTTGTGCACGCCCTTGATGTGATTAAAAGTATAGAAATTAGAAAAATGTCACTTAGATTAATGCATTTACTATGAAGTGGGTAAAAGTATAGAAATTAGAAAATTGTCATTTCGATTATTGCATTTACTATGATTGTTCACTTAGACTTTATGAAGTTCTTCTCAATGAGGAGATGTGGTTCGAGTGGTAGTGCCATGTCTACCATAAAATTTCTTCACCTTTCCTTAAAATCAAGTTGCGGTTGAAATGGTTTGTTTCCATGGGACCATGTTGTTAGCCACTCTATTCCCAGTTAGTCATCTCTGCATTACTTATATATACGTTTAACTCCTCACTCCCACAACAGTATTGGAAAGCCTCCTCGTCATCTACAAGCTTTCTAAAGCACCTAGATAAATAAATACTAAGGAATATTTTTAATTATAGTGTCATCCATAAGTAAACGGCAAAGAAATAATACCTTGGTAGTGCCAGGTGTTTCACATGAAAATAAACATTGGGTTAGCATGGTTGGTTGATGTTGTTCTTTAACGTCTAATGTTGAACATAACCCATCACCATCATCCACGGTCATTGAAGCATGCACGCATGTTAAGCCTAATTAACTATGGGATAATAAAAGAGAAATAAGTATAATTATTACCCTTTGCCTTGGGCCTGGTCACCAACCAGAATTAAAAATTAAAGAGGCAGAGTGAATATTCAATTATAGCATATATAAAGTCTTTCAATAAATAACGTATATAACAACAATGTGATACCTTAGTTAACAGGTTATACTGCCAGACGAGCTACATTAACAAGATCTTTCCCTACCCAAGGTTCTTCGTGATGGGAATCATTCAGACAAAGATGGGGCAATATAGTTAGGGAGGTAGTTCAAGAAAGTATTCTCTATCCCATGATGAGGAACGAGAAGGAAGTGGTTATGTTATTTCAACCAGAAGTAACCGCCTTTCTATTCAACGAGAAAAAAGGAATTCAACAAGCCCGAGAAACTATATTTCCTTGGCCAGCCAAACACTCAATTGGAAGTTTAATTATTACCAGCAGCAGGAATGTAAAATTGTCAATAATTAATTAGTATATTGGAACATAAGCGAAACAAAATGAATGATAAACATAACACATACAACCACTCCATAACTGCGTTCATGGGCGAGGTAGTACATTGATGAATTGATGACACATACAATGATGAATTAATAGACATATAAAGAAAGGCAGCTCAACTCTACCCACATTGATCTGTTTGTTATAGTTAGACTGTGGATGGAATGCTTCTGCATCAAGGATTTGCAGTATGAAGCGAGAGGGTGGAGAAATGAGATACGCCTCACATGTGACTAAGGTGTCAAAGCAGGAGGCTAGATGTAGAGGTTGAATCACAGGAGTTACGACACCATATTTGTTATAACGTTTACTCTGCCACTGACACTAGAGAGGAGAAATCCATATCAAACGTCAACAAATACACAGACCAATCAGTATTAAAATAAATAGTTTTTAAAAAATTATATTTAATAAAACAATTTCATAACTTTTCAAAGCGTTGGCAAATATAAAAATTTAAACTCTGATATGATCAGAATTAATGCAATCTACCCATATATATATTCCATCGCCTACAGTGACATAATAATTGACAATGTGCAAAACTGAAACCTAGAACTTGAACTAGTATAGTTTAAATTGTTTAACATTCGAGGTCATGTTAGTAATACAATTTTGTACCATACTCTCGTTAGGATCGTGAATTCACGTTGCACTCTATACCCTGTATTGATTACCATGCAATTAAGCTTTGCTTGGCGTGATTCATATACAATACCTAATAATAATGATACCTTTGCCTTTAAAATAGGCCAATTAAAAATAAAATAAATTAAGAAATTTTAATCATTGATATAAATTACACTACTCTCCCTCCTCATATTTGTGAATTAATTTAATTAATAATAATAATAACTAAGAAATTTAATTACTTTGTAAAAATATGGGAAAGATGGTAGCTATTTTTGTAGGTTATGACCAAGCCTCTGTTATGGAGTCACATGGAGTCACCACTCATGTCATTGCCTTCTACTCGTGTGGCCGTAAATTCAAGGCGATTTTAACTAACTAAATTCCAAGGCACCCAAATAATAATAACTAAGAAATGTAATCACTGTGTAAAAATATGGGATAGATGGTAGTACGTGGTATTTCTCTAGGTATTTCAGTTAAAAAATGTACAACATATATTTTTAAGTATAAGGTGTTTTGTGACGAGAATGGCTTGTGTTGGGCTAGGAGGGTTGGAATTTCATTTCATCTTTGTTTTTCTAATTGAATTTTTTTGACATTTTGAACTTTTATTTTGGGAGTCAAAATTTTGGTGATAAAATAACCCTTCAACAATGGAGCTTTTTTTTTAAAATACCCTTCAATAAAATGTTTTTATCAAAGAATTTAATTTTCAATTAAAAGATATGCTTTTATTAAAGAGTTCAATTTCCAATTAAAACATAACAATAGACTCATTTAACCATGTTTTTCATTCATTGTGTGCTTTGAAAATTAGAGGGTAGAACAAAACAACCTACTAAGACTGATATAGACAACTCAAAAGTAACATGTGCCAACATTATGCATCTAAGTATATTAACTGGTAAAATTAAGAAACAAACAAAACAAACCTAGAACCATCTCCCAAGGTTAATGTCGGGCCATGTGTAATGCAACACACAAAACTTGGAATTAACATGTTGCATGAATGTCATAATTGAAATTGTGAAATTTTAATTTTCAATTAAAATATATGTTTTTATTAAGGAGTTTAATTTCCAATTAAAAGATAACATAGACCCATTTACCCATGTTTTTTTGTTGATCGTATACTCTAAAAATCAAGAGTGGAACAAAAAAACCTACTAACAGTGACATGGACATCTAACATGTGTCAACATTATGCATCTGAAGTACATTAAGTGATAAACTTAGGAAACAAACAAAAGGTGGAACCTAGAATCCTTTCCATAGGTTAATGTTAGGTCACATGTAATACAACATACCAAAATTTTCAAGGCTAACATGTTGCATCAATGGTCTAATTGAAATTGTGATGTATTTTATTCCATGGACTTCAGTTAAAAGGCCAGATAACTCAAATTTCGGTAGAGCAAACGATCGAGAGGGGTTTCGTTTGCTTGGCGGCCCAGGATCAAAACCCGCTGCTCCTGGAAGGTGACATTTAAATCCAACCATGCTAAGGGTTGGTGCGGCCAGGCCGGGTGCGATCCTCGGGTGATTTTGACGGCTGAGATGCCCCTGGATTGTGGTTTCTCAGACCAAAGGTTCGCCCAACAAGTCACAGGGCACTTAACCAAAAAAAAAAGAAGGGCCAGATAAATATAATATGGCCTTTGTAAAGGTGATTCATTAAAAAACACATTGTCATTAAAGGAGATTGTACTATGATGTTCTTCCCTTCAGTTGTCAAAAGAAGTTTAAGAAGTTTGATAAGGTTGTTGTTTTGGATTCCTCAACTATTATAGCACATGAACTTGCACATATCAAGATAAAGAAGATCTTTCATGGAAGTGGAGTTGTCAATGTATTGTATACATTTTTCCATTCAAATTGACAACCATGGGGTTTAATTTAATTCTCAATGTGTTTTTGTGGGGGAGGGTCAAAATTTGTACCAACCGGTTCATGCTTCTTGCATTCACTTTCTCTTTGCTATAAGTGGATAAGAAGAAACCACTTTCAACTTCAAAATTATTTAGAATCTTTTTTCCCATAGCTAAAAGTAATTGTTTCAACCAATTACTAATACTACAAGAATAATAAAATGCTACCAAGATCTAACATATATCCAATAGAACTGAAGTTGACCACATGGGAGAATTTTGGGAGCTAGGGTTTGCAACAATGATTCGTGGTTAGGTTGTGATGGCTTGCAAGCATGGCCTGCCGCCTACGGCGACCTGACAAACGACAGAGTGACTTGCGTAGGGCACTACACAACCGACGTACGAAAAGAAGATGAGGGTTGACCGTGGTGGGGGTTTTACCTTGGGAGACAAGTTTTTCCCCTTCTATTATCAGACTGGAGGTAAAACCTGTAAATTTTTTAACTAGTTTTTTATTACAGATCTACCTACCCGTGAACAATGGCTGAGGGGGACCTGGTAAATTACTCTTTTGAACACCTGGAAGAGGGGATTTTATGGCATTCGAAAGGTGGATTCCTCTCAGACAAGGTGGATGCCATTCAACAACCTTGGACGGAGGGTTTCTTTGTTGCTCACCCTTTACCGGCAGATGGTGATGGTTTTTCCCCGTCAGAATTGTTACTATCTTCTCCACGGCCATTTCATTTACCAGAAGACTCTTTTTTCTTGGGTGATGGTGGTGGATTAGGTCGAAAGCGGATGATTTCAGTGGTTTCTAGGGGGCAGCTGGACTTTGTACAAGGGGAATACAAGGTACTGTTGGGGCCTAACGCAGATGGGATTTAGAGGAGTGGTGGTGGCTCTCACTTGTGCTCTGAGGGATCAGCGGAGAGGGTGTAACAATTAGGGTTTGTGGTCTGTGCTATAGGAGTGCAGGAGCACTGGGGCTATTCTAGTCCGTTGGGGAAGGGTTTTGTAGCAACTGGCTCCAATGGAGAAGAGGATATAAGAACCAGCGGCAAGATGGTTCAAAAAAGGAAGAAAAATTGGATCAAGATGAATCCGGTCATCAACTACACTATTGGGGAGGACATTGGCTGGGAGAGGATTGAAATGATGGCCAAACTCACGCTGGTAGGTCACTTCATGGGTAAAACGGTCTCTATTCGTACTGTGGTTAAATGGGCCAAGGAATGTTGGCAGGTGGAGCTGGGGGTGGTTCCTGATGTGGAAGGACTTGCATGTGGGTGGTTCGCTTTCAATTTTCAGAGTGAGGAATATTTACTTTGGGTGTTGAATCAAAATTGGTCCTTTGATCAAACGTCGGTACTATTGAAGTGATATTGTCACCCGATATTTGATGCTAGTAGGGAAAGGGTGGACCTTGTGCTGATTTGGGTCAGACTCCCGGGCTCTCGCTTCCTTTTTGGTTTGAGGAACATTTTGCTCACATTGGGAATCTACTAGGAACCTATTTGGAAGCTGATACCTCCTACAAGGTTATGAAGTTGAAAAGGATGGCTAGGGTTCTGGCTAACATCAACATTCGGAATGGGATTCGGGGTGCAGTGCAGATGGATTGGGGACAGTATTCTTATCATCAGGTTTTGGATTATGAAAATGTCCCATTTAGATGCAGACACTGTCATGTGTATGGTCATCCTGCGGTGCATTTCTCTCTGTCGGTCTGAACTTTGAATGGGAGCTGAAAGAACAGTGGGAGCTCCTTATTCGAGGAAGAGGGGGTGTGTACTGACCCATCGTCTCCACCATCTTCACCTTCTGAACATGCGAACGAGGAAGTGGGGGAAAGTGAGGCGGAGGAGGATCCTTCAGTGGTGCTACTAGTGGCGGAGGTGGTAAGACAAGTGGGAAAACCTTTCCTATCCGGGGCTCCTCTACTGGGTATCTCCTCTATAACTCTTTCTACGTCCATAAATTTATTTACAAATCATTTGAATGTTTTCGGTCTCAACTGGGTGGATGGGATTAAGAATTTGACTCTATCCTCTCAACCTTTAGAGCTCCCTACACCCATCTCTATTGCATGTATTGAGGAACCCCCATATGAGTCGGTGCTGGTACCGAACATGGTCGAAGTATCTCCCCCTAGTTCTCCCCCTGAATCAACGAATTCGAGATATTTCCTTTGTTCTTGTTCAATAGGGTCAATTGGGGGGCTGGGGAAAGCCACTATAGAGACACCAAGGGGGAGGGGCAGAATTTTCCACTTTGCCAAGGCTCAGACCAGAGCAAGAAAGGATTTACTAGATGGAAAAAAAATTTCTATTGAAAGGGAGCTTAGAGCGGTGCATGCTTAGAAGAAGGGTAGGACATGAAGATTATGTCCTTTAACTGTCAGGGTCTTGCTGGTCCCCAGAAAAAATCAACAGTCAGGAGGGTGTTTGATTTAGACCACCCTGATATATTGTTGTTCCAAGAAACTTTGGGGGTAGGAGAGGTGATAAAAGCAAGGTTGGAAAGATGGTTTGGTGGCTGGCATTTTGAGACTCTAGACATGAGAGGACGTTTGGGAGGCTTAGCAATCGGACGGAATGCCAGGAATGTTAAGGTTCTAAATATTTGGGGTATGGAATCAGTTTTGGGTATGACCTTTAAAGCCTTGGAACATGTGGATATATTTAATGTTGTTAACATCTATGGCCCTTACCTAAATAAGATCTCGTTTTGAGATAATCTATTTAATAACTCACTTTTGAGGGGCGAACTGGTGATTATCGGAGGAGATTTAAATTTCTCCTTGGGATAGACCGAGGTATGCGGGCCTCATGCACGTGTTGATTTGCTGACAGAATACTTTACTCGATATTTGGTTGAAAGGAACTAGTTGGATATTGATCCCATTAAGCTCAAGCCCACATGGAAAAATAACAGATGTGGGGAAGGGAGAGTGGCCAAGAGACTGGATCATTTTCTGGTGATAGAAATGATTATGGATAGACATCACTTTATCAGACAATGGGTGGGGAAAGGAGGGATCTCTGACCACTACCCTATCTTTCTGGAATTTAAGACTGGTCATGTTAAACCACCAAGTCCTTTGAAATTCAATGAGACTTGGCTTAAACATGAGATGTTTCTGGCTCTGATATCCAACACATGGATTCGCTATGATCCTAGGAACAGGAGCACTGCAACTTTTCAGTTTGCAATGAATATCTGGAATTTGAAGGATGGTATTAAAGTTTGGGCGGTGGACAAAAGAAAGAGGGAGGACAGTGAACTGAAGCAGATTGAAAAAGTGCTCTCTGGGATCTATGACAAGGTAGGGGGTGGTATGATGAATCAGATGGAAAAAGAGGTGTTGATTCAGTTGGAAGGGAGAAGGATCTCTCTGTCATTGGATAGGGAAGAGAATTGGATATTATAGAGCAAAGAAATATGGTTGGAATGTGGGGATGACGACACTAAATTCTTTCATGCATATTCCAGAGGGAGGAAGGCAGCCAATACTGTTTGGAGCCTATTAGATGAACATGGTACTATTCATGATACTTTTGAAGGAATGGCCACTATCTGGGTTGAACATTTCAAGAGGCTATACAAAGCACCTTTACAAGCATCTATTGTAGAAGTTGTTAGTATTGCTCAGGTCTTCCCTAGGTTTGTGGAAGATGAAGATAATTTATCTCTGATGGAGGAAGTATCTAAAGGTGAACTAAAGGTTGTATTGCAAAGCTTTTAGAAAGACAAGAGCCCTAGGCCTGATGGCTGGATGATTGAATTCTTCCTGGAACTCTTTGAAACTCTAGGTGGAGATCTACTCAAGGTAGTGGAGGACACTAGAATCACTAGGAGGATCCCGACTAGTTTCAATTCCACTTTTATTGTGCTAATTCCAAAGGTGGATAATCCTACCTCCCTGAATGACTTCATACCCATTTCTCTCTGCAATTGTCTCTACAAGGTGGTCACCAAGGTGATTGCTCTAAGACTGAAGGGGATTTTGTCAAAACATATTATTAAAGAACAATTTGGATTCTTGGAGGGGAGAGAAATCCATGAGGCCATTAGGGCAGCCCAGGAAGGCCTACACAGTATAAAAAATAAAAATATCAAGGGAGCTATATTGAAAATTGACCTTGCCAAAGCTTATGACAAGGTAAGCTGGATGTCTATTCGTTTACTGCTAACTCATTTGGGGTTTGGTATTGCTTTCATTAGATGGGTAATGAGTTGCATTACTACTGTGTCTTTTTTGGTTCTGATCAACGAGGTTGCATCTCCTTTTTTTCATGTGGAGAGAGGGTTGAGATAGGGTTGCGCTTTGTCTCCTTTACTTTTCTTGTTGGTGGCAGAGGGACTAAGTAGATCCATCAAGGAGGCTAAAATACTGGGATCCTTTAGAGGTATCCAAATTTCATAGGATTTGCAGTTGGCTCATTTTATTTTTGTGGATGATGTACTCATATTTTGTTCAGGTTCAACTAGAGAATTAAAAACCCTCTTAGATATTCTGAATTTGTTTTCAAAATCCACTTGTATGGAAATAAACTTTGGGAAATATACTTTGTCCACCCACCTGTTAAGCGAAGTGGAGAGATAGGAATACTTGTCTTTCTTTCCTTTCAGTATGGGAATACTAGAAGGAGGACTGAAATACTTGGGGTTCTACCTGAAACCAAATGACTATCGAAAACAAGATTGGGTCTGGTTGCTGGACAAGATGGAAAAATGGTTGAAACAGTGGAGCCATAAATGATTATCTAAAGCAAGGAGGCTAGTGTTGGTGAAAGATGTTCTGGAGGCTATTCCAGTTTACTGGATGTCTTTGGCCTGGATTCCAAAATGCATCTTGGAAGAGGCGCACAGAACATGTTTTCGTTTTCTTTGGAGTGGTAAGCAGGAAGCATAGGTTACTCCATGGGTTTGATGGGATAGGATAGCTATCCCGAAAGGTCTAGAGGGATGGGGCCTGAAAATTATTTTCTTATTTTCTAAGTCTATGGTGGCTAAAGGGGGGTGGAGACTTTTGAATACTGAGAGTTTATGGACACAGGTCTTGTATCATAAATATATTGGCCATGGCTCGGTGGAGGAATGGATTCAGAGTCCAATGGAATTGCATGTTGGGAGTTCGATTTTTTGGAAATAAGTTGTAAAATATGTGGATGTCATTGAAAATAGTATTTCCTGGCTCGTCGGAGATGGGAGAAAACTTAGAGTCAGGGAGGACCCATGGATCGGATCTATTCAACAACACAGATTGCACGATGATATGATGGAAAAGCTGAGACTTAGAGGAATCATTTTTCTTTCTCAACTTGTGGCACCCTGTAGGTGAATCGATGGGAACAAACCTGGATACCTACAAGGGATATGGGGATTCCTAAAAGAGAAATAAGGGATATGGAATTGTATATTGGGGAATTGAACCAGGATCAGATTAAGCTATGGAATAAGGAAGATATACTTATTTGGGATGTGGATCAGAGTGGGAAATATACTCCTAAGGCGGGATATATTAAAATTAGTGTTGTAGGTGCAAATAGGGTCGAGGTTTGGTGGTGGAAGATCCTATGGAAGATCAAATGTCCACCTAAAACCATACTCTTCATGTGGTGTTTCTTAGAAAACAAGGCACCTTGCTGGGATAATTTGCAAAAAAGGAGTTTCCAGGGACTAGGTTGGTGTTTTCTGTGCAAAAATGCAGGGGAATCTATGCTACATATTTTTTTGTTGTGCCCATACATCAAAGAAGTGTGGAAGGAATGCACCAAGAATTTTGGCATCCATTGCAGTTGGGAGGGGCTATCCATTTTGCAAACGTGGGAAAATTGAAGAAGAACCGTCTCTCTGGAATCTATGACAACACTCCCCTTGCTTGTTGTTTGGGGAGTGTGGCTAGCTTGAAATAACTCGATTTTTGCAGAGAAAGGATGTACTCCAGAAATCACTGCTAGAGGTATTCTTTTTGCATTCCCAAAACATATTAGAGTAAAAAATCAGAGGGATGTTTTAGAGGTGGAAATTGATAGAACGGTTCCCTGGGGTTTTTTTTATGGAGCGGCTCAAGAGAATCGGTGTGGGGGTGGTGCTATTCTCTTCCTTAGGGAGGAACACTCTTTTGAATTAACGATGGCGTTAGGGGAAGGAAGCAACAATTATGCTGAGATTCTCAGCCTAAAACTTCTCCTCATCTTTGCAGTAGAGAAAGGGTGTAGTGTAATGTCCCTTTTTTGAAATTTTATTAAAGGACCAATTATTTCACTTTTTTCACAATTTTGGCTCTTGACTAGTTTTGATGTCTAGACCTCCAAATTGACCCAAATGCTTCCAAATTTTCTCTGAAGGTACATGAATGATAATATAACTTAAATATCATGCTCATTTATTTTTTGTTACCTCCCAATTACTTCTACAAACTTGTTTAATGTTCTGTTCAAAGTAGGAGTCTTTACTAGCAAATTATGGCTCCAATTCCCCCTGGGTATATGCCGGAAATGGCTTCACAAATGATCTCAAAGTCACTTGAATTTCTGAATAGAGGCTGGGTATGTGTAAGGGAAATTTTCAAAGTCTCATATGCATCATGGTTCATTTTATACATGCTGTTATGACTCTTTCCAAAACAACTCCCAAGTCACAATTTCAACCCTTGGGGAAAATGCACCAAATCTTCTCCCAATGCAATACAAATGAGTAAAATGGATTCCAATGCTTAAGTAATGAACATGAGACTTGAAATACACATTAATTACAGTCCATACATCATATATTTATCAGATATTCATTCCTCCATTCGAAATAATAAGCATTACCATGGCATATATCAAAATGGAGTGGAAATGGTCATTATTTGCTCATTAAAAGTCATTTTGACATACAACTCTTGGGAATTCCGACTTGAAATTTTTTGAGAATGAAGAAAATAGAATATTTAACTGATTACAATCATAAATGGACAATGAAAGGCTCTCCCAATTCGAAATCATCAACATTACAATGGTTCAACAAGATAGTGGGGAAATGACACTATTTCTTCATTGTTCAACATTTTTACATGAATATTTTTGGGTATTTCGACCTGAGAGTATTCTGAACATGAAATAAAAATAATATAAATCAGCACATAATATAATTGGCATTATAATCTTCCCCAAAGAGATCAATAGCTGACCCAAAGCGCAATCCCTCCATTGGCATGGATATGGTGTGAAAACTGGAAATAGTTGAGAGAGAGTGCTGCAATAGAAGAATCCACATGCTTTCCTGTAGATTACACCTAAAAATAAGACTCCATTAAATCTCTATAAAATACCTGAGTGGCCTTTCCAAACACCAACTAGGATGGGGATCTTTCACCCTCGAAATTGGCTTAAGCAATAAAACTAGTCATCCACTAGCTCTCACGATTCACAAATGACAATTTCACAAATGAGCAAAAGCTTCTTCTCATGGCTGATACCTATATTTTATAAACATTATTGGTATTCTAAGGTTCCAAATCCATCCATAAACCAAATCCAAGTCGAATTGGTGTGGCTTCTCATGCTATGCCATGTGGCCTCTCTCTTCACCTTCCCTCTTCTCCCAAATTTGAGTAGGAGCCTCTTGGCCTTCTCCAACTCCCAAATTAGACCTATAAGATGCTCTATTCAGTATTGACATGTCAGTGTGTTAGAATGTCAGCCTTCATATCTGACTTGTGTCATAACTATCATTGAATCTCCATCATTGGTGTCATAGATGTCATAAATGTAAGGGGAATCTAGCTAAGTGTCCATGAAACTCCCATTTGGCTCTTCCTCTCCCATGTAAGTTACCAAATTCAACCTATGAAGTATATGGACAATTATATTAACCTCATAATCCATCCCAAAACATTAGGCTTTCCATATATTCGAATTTGCAAGAGAAAGATACCATTTAACATAGGAATTCTAGCTAGTGTGGGCCCCATAGTATCCATGTGTCTTCATGCTCCATTGCCACTTCCATTTTCTCTTGTATTTATTTAATAAGATACATTATTAAATATTTATCCCCTTCTAATGTCTAAATATCATTTATTATCCCCCTTATTCCAAATCTCAAAGCTTCCACCCCCAACCTAGGAAACTAGTGATTTTCCTCCTTGGCAATTATTTGACTTTTAGCATCCCTTTGACAACTTTCATGAATATGGAAAAATGTGATTTGGCCATTGTGACCCAATGCAAAATTTGGGACATTACATGTAGAACCATTAATGTATGTGGTGACTCGATGAATGTGGTTAAATGGATCAAGGGGACTCAATTGTGCAAGAATATGAGACTTGCAAACATTTTATCTTCTATCACAGATGTTTTAAACTCTTATGATACTTTTTCATGTAGACATGTCTACAGGGAGAATAACAGGGAGGCAGACAAGGCCTCGAAGGAGGGTCTACTATTGATGTTGGGTCAATGGAGGATATGGGAATTGTTTGATGGTACGACATATGAGTATTATCATAAACCCTTTATAGAAGGGGTTGCACAACTGTGACTCTTTTTTTGGACTCTGGTTACTTTCTTGGTGGATGCTTTATACTTTCTGTTTGCAACTTTGGACTTTCAGATGATTTTTGGCACCACTGGTTTTATTTTTTCTGTTATGCTAAAAAATATTGTGAACAATTTTTTATTACAGTGAAGGCATATCTCATAATGATTCTGGATTTACATGTAAACATTACAGGTATTATTGTGGAACACTGTTTTGGCAGGGACTGAACACTCGTCCCTCTTTGAATGTTTGGACCTATATGATTTATACTGAATACACAATGATGTGTATCTACAAAATGTAATTTTGTTTTTGAAAGATGAAATGAAATTATGCTTTTTTTCCCAGGGAAAAAAAAATATTACATTTTGTTGTCTTGATAGAGTAATACATGGGACATAACAACCCCTATGAACAGACTAATACAAAAGAAATTAACTTCAATGCATACCCCATCACCCCTAGTAAGTATTGAAAAATTTCGTAATTTAGTTCAATTTTATTTTATTTTATCAATATATTAGAAATCATTGTCTATTGGGTGCAGAGTTGTACATCAAAATATGATCAACATTTGGTACAAAAAACACCAATGGTTCCATCGAAACTGCAAATCGACAAAATGAAAACACCAATTCAGGTAAGATTGTACTTATTTAATATAGGATCATCAATGTTTAAATTCTTATTTCCATGCATCTTACTTTGTCTCATTTATTTGCAGGGTCAACAAAATGCTAATGAGCTAACACCAACTTCCCAATTGGGTCTAGAAGGAAAGAAATGATTTCTCATTGCATTAAACTCAAGGGTTAAAGTTGCAAGGGTGACAATACATAAGACTGGCCCAAATGCAATGGTACATTGTGTCCCTGTTGGAAAAGGATATTATATTGTGAATATGACAAAAATTTTAGATCCTCTATTTGGAAATATAGCTCTACCACGTCCCAGTAGCGCATTATGTAAACTAGCAGATGCATTGTTGAGCTTCATTTCTTGGCATAAGGATGACATTGAACTATGTAACTAGAGGTTATATTGTGTGACTAGTGATTTCAGTGTTGTTGTATCAACAGAGAATAGTTGATTTATTGAATATTTATACTTAGATCTAGACATAGTTTATAATTTTTTGGTAGTTCAGGATTAATCTTTACATTTACTTAAAATTTTGGGCACAAGTTGCCATTATATGCCATGGGCACAATTTCTGACTTTGTAATACATCAGTATTATATAATCTTCGTTGCATGTGAAATGATATGTTGTGTTGTGAATATGTGGAATGAGCAGTATGTCTAGTATATTTTCATTAAGGTTTTTTTTTTGTAAATTATTTTATCCTTCTTCTTTTTTTCCTAGGAAAAAAAGCGTAATTTTATTTCATCCGCTGAGAACAAAATTACATTATGTATATACAAATAGATGTGTATTTCCAATTAGCTAAGAGCTCCTGTAAAGAAAGACTCTGGAGGTATTCAATAAGTTCAAAAAAAAAAACATTAAAAGTATTGATGCCTTGTTGCATCGAATATACATGATATTGTTCTTTTTAACAACATGTTCATGAAATGATAGATGCACTGTTAAAAAAAACCAGTCCTTTCCCCAACAAAGTTTCTGATAGATAAATAACATAACAAAGACTAAGTAGTAACTTGCAAAAAAAAGAAAATTAGTTTATCCTTCTATTTCCTTCTATTGCAAAAAATAGACATTTACAGAAAAAAAACCAAGCCATTCCATTTCTGGGAAAACAGGCTTGGAAATCAAACTGGTAGTCTCCCTCGAAAGGAAATGAGACAGTACCAGAGTGATTGTGAGTTCTTGATGAGTCTTAGAAATGAATCTTCCATGAAAACATAAAATGTCACCATTTAACTGAAGTATTTTTTAAAATAGAAATAAAATAGAACTGAGACTAAAAGAAAAACATGGTCAATCAACATATTGATCATGAGGCACGAGCTTCATCCCTAGTCTCTTAGCAAATTCAGCCTGATTGTCCAGAATCCTTTGCAGGAGCAACATGATTTTGTCTTACGGAAGAAGAATTTCCCCATGTTGTTGATCCTTTTTCACTAAAGTTCTGCCTAGGATAATCTTTTGTGACCATTGCAGGTCTATGGATTTATGATAAAGAGTGAGTCTGCCTCTATAGGAGCCAAGATATGATACTAATTCCTTGAATTCATTTTTAATTTCCTCTGATCCCAGGCATATTCTTTCCATTTAAACCCCTTTCTCAGCGCGTTGAATGTTGGCTTGGATCAACTCAAGGATTTCACATTTGTAACATTTTCTCTTTTCCACCAGTTGTTTCTGAAACCAGAGGGACGAGCTCATAGGTTCTGACCTACTAGTCACGGGAGGGATGGATGCATGGAAATGATTCTTTCGATGAGGCATGATTAGAGACAAGAAGGTTTCCATTGAGAGTTGAAGAGAATGCTAGTAATGGGTTGGGTAGAGTCTAAAACCACAGGCAGAGGCATTCGTAAAAAAACTAGCTTGGCTATGGGACAGAGCCTAGAAACTTTTTAATGCAGCAAGAGTGTGGTCTGTGTTGAAAAGAAGAGTTGCGCAAATCAACTTTGCAGCCAAGGAAAGGGGGTGGTGGATAGACAAAACGCTCAAGGAAAGGTTACACAAATAGATAGCAGGAGGAGTATGAATCTTAACCGAGAGGTCCTTAGCCTGAGTGAACCCGAAATTGTTGACCGCAACGCTCAAATGGAACCACTGCACACCAGAATTGCACCACCCTTAAGTAAGCAGGAACAAGAGGGTTACCACCTCTGTCCCGCAATTGCTGAGAGGGAACTCCATAGGGAGTATCTAAGAGATGGTTTGAAGACAAGAAGAGATCGAGATAGCCGTCCAATGGGGATGGTGAATCTCTATGTAACCCGGTGGAGTGAAATAATGAGCCACATGCCGGAATTCTGCCATCCTTTCCACCATATCTTCCCATTCAAAACCATGAGATCCCTTAATCTTGTCATAATTACCAAGTCTTGTGCATTTGTACGGGCCTCCACGCAAAACATAAGCCACAGTCGTTGTTTGTTGGAAGCTTGGGAATGCGAGCATATTCTTTGCAATCAATGCATGGGAGATGCTTTTTATGGACATCTCATGAATTTCAGCCAACCTTTTCATTAAGTTCAAAACCTTGGCTGAGATTAGAGGCCTAAATCTTTTGGGCATGCTGGGTATTTTTTATTTTGTGCCTTTGGCGTCTATGTAGCATTAAAATTAGACTAGTTTCCTGGGAACTTGAAATTATATCTCAAATGCCTAATATAATATATAAATGGTACTTCCCACATGTAGCCAAGGAAAAACCATGGCTACGTGCTAATGCACCTTCCTTCCGTCAAAGGGACGAAAGGGTATAGTTCATAATGGAAGAGCTAGTTGCAAAACAAACTATTAGCAACACAAAAAAACAAATACAAACAATCTAAAAAACAACGAGACTGTTATATCTTCCAATTTACTTGAAAGGGGGCCACTGTGCCCTGACTCAGAATGGTACTGCTTCTCCACAAGTTTGGTAGTATGGAGGTTGACTCAACACATAAAATGGGGAGCAAGTGGGGAAAATGGAATGTTTTGTGACTTGAAATGAGTAGCTTGAGAGTGATGGTTTTTCAAAGTACTCATGCAAGTGTAATAATGACAGAAGGGATATGTCATGTTGTGATGGGGATCTCCACCCTTTATTTATAGTTTTTTTGTCCTTATCTCTCATTCAGGGTTTTGGACCCTAATTAGGGTTTTAAGCCCCTTTTTGTTGTTTTTAGCTCTTTCGGGGGTTTAAGCCCCTTTATGAGATTTTTAGCTCTTTTGTGGGTTTTTAAGCCCTTTTTAATATTTTTGAGCTTTTTTAGAGAGAATAAGGTTAAAACATAGGTGTGGAGGTCAAAAATGAGGAAAAAGGGGTGGGAAATGGATGTCTGTATGTGGTGTAGGCCGTGTAGAGTTGGTTGAGCATTTTTTTGCATTAACAGATTGACCCTTGATGTGTGAGGGTAGGAGCTCATCGTATGTCCGGTGGACATCATAATATCTTGGGGATAGTGGAGAGACCTACGAAGAAGCGGTGCTTCCTCGTTCGAGACACGGTGGCTTTTGGAATTGTATTAATGTTGGTTCCCGTCAATGGGTGAGATACAAAGAATATGTGACATGTATATGGATGAGGAGGGCATGCCCATGCTCCTAATAATGCCAAAAGAATAAATAATGGGATCAAGGCTAAAAAATGCAAGAGTCGATCCTATACAACTGTTGTTACATAATGGTAGCCTCAATGAGAGATTGAATACAATACTGATATGAAGAACTGATACATAGGACCCATGGCATTCTCATGGAATGTGATATCTTCACAATTGACGACCTACTGAATCTGGAGGTTTACATAAGAGTAGGGACTCATTAACGGGGAGTTAGAGTCTCTGTGGTACACTATTCTACATCAATCATGAATCTACACAGAAGCACTGCTTTGGAGGATTCTGAACATTGTTTCCAACACAACCCAGAAATCACAAGGGACATGAACCTGTCTGGGTCCCTTAATAGACTCACCAATGTGCTAGAGTCAAGTGAAAACCGGAGTCTTCGACCAAATACTGCATAGACCAATACCCTGTATGAATCTCAATGGTGCTATGATGTAGCTGAAGTCTATCACATGAGACACAGCCATCCTGAGAGGCACTAAGGACTCCTCTCAAGTGGTCTAAGGGAGTCATCAATAAGGTTAATGAAACCAGGATACAGGGAACTTTGGGTCTATCCTCTGGAATAGATGTGGAATAGATGTGTTGTCGTCGACAAAGGGAGACTTGCAACTGACCAAGGCAATGATGTTTCCTTGATCAGAAGCACGAGGGGGAGAACCAAAGATGTGGAACAATCTGGGGACTGACACACTGAGTGGGGGAACATGGGAAAGGAACCATGGGAGACTCAAACTTCCTTTGATCAGAGTAATGATGATAGGGCTGACCTGGAAGCAAATGAAACAGACTCATGGGAGAGGGATCATAGCTGTTATACCGGGACTGGGACTGCAGATGGTAAATACTTGGGGGGGAGGTAACATGGACTTTTTGATATCCAGGGGATCCAAGGAAGACTCATCGCGAAATACTCTAAACAAAGGCGACCCAATGGGGGAATGTTGCCGAACTGTAATATATGGGGTGGCGCTTAAAGACACCGTTATGACACAATCTCGTGGATTTTTAGCGAACTTGAGAGAGTAAATGCCCGATGGTGCTTTCGATTTTAGAGAGTCTGAAAACATGAAGAAGACTCCATTGGGGTCTCTTTTTCATTGATAGTCTCCTATGCCCGAAAAATGATAAAAGTGTACATAGGAGAGCTCGCCCATCCTTGTTAGGGGATGGGTGACTTCTTTACCGTTGGTAGTGCAATCAGGCCAGAAAAGGTTAAACCTGTACTGACTAGATGGTCATTCAAATACTTTTACGAGCATGAACAAAACCAAGTTTCCTCGGCAATCTTTTCTTGATGAGAAGGTTGGAAAAGAGCTTAAAGACAACTCATAATGAGATTTTTTGTAAAGTTTGGTCCCAATTCCCAAGAAAGCATAAAAGGATGCAAAAGGAAACGTTCCTGGCTTGAGTGTGCTGAGGTGGTCCTTTTCTTATGGTGGGCTGCACAGTTTGCAAAAGGAGATAAACAAGACTATGTAGATTCCCTTTCCAATACTTTAATGAGTGAGAAAGGAAGAAAGGGAATTCATCGATCTTTTCATTCGTTTACGAGTCAGAAAAAAGCTTAACAGAAACTTTGTAATGGTCAACCAAGCAAGGGGGAAGTGTTTGATAGATGAACTAAGGTTACGTTGTGAACATGGCTAATGCGCGTAAATGCAAAACACTAATGGTGCCCCCTTGCGGGAAGATGGATGGTGGTCAAAGGTGTTCAACTATGTAGTATGGATGGAGCGGATGGCTCGTGAACATCCCAAGACATACAGAGGAAGACCCACATGGAGGCATGAAAATCGAGGTGACTTATGGGAAATGGTCCATAAAATCAGTATGAAGGGAGGAAGTCTAGAAGGTTGTTTCTCAACCAAAGATATTTTTGCACAATGGTGGTAGCTTCCTATCCTTGTAGAGGATGATCCATATGTGGGCACGGAAAACCGGGGAGATACAGAGAGGACTCGACCTCTAGGGAAGGTCTTGGGACCTAATGGTAGGCTAGCATGGTGGTATCTAGATCATACGTGTGACATACTGTGTGCATGTACATATGTGGGACCGCACCCTCCAATGGGATACCAGCGGCGTACGAGTAGGGATCATATCTACCTGCTCACATGCAAATGATGCAACGAAGTTCTACATTGGAATCATAAGGACTAGACGTAGAACGACTATTGGAGGGGGTCACTGAGTCATGGGAAAAAACAATGTAAAACAAAAAATAAAAGTTATGCCCCAAGTGTTGCATGGTGTGTGACTTAGGCATAGGACCTCCGACGAAGGAAATTTACCTTTCTTTGGAGACTCTGCAGTTGGCACAAAGTACGCGGGGGAGGAATCAATTCCACACCATGGGCTAAGTGAAATGGGGTAAAAATGGTGGTGGTTTTTATGATCTCTCTGTTGTCGCGAAAGTGGTGTTGGGATAGATCAGGTGGATCTCCCGTAGTCAACTTGGAGGAAGGACTTCTAGAAGTAGCAATCATGTAAATGGTGTTTTTGGTGTCCGAGGAAGATGCCATAGGGTGGATCTCCTCAATGACAGTGATTTTAGATTCAAGGGAATGTTTTCAAAGATTTCTAAGGGTGTCTTGAAACTCGATTAAGTCTTGAAAGTGGTGAGAATAATGTCCATACAATCCGCAAAGTCCACATGCATGGTTCATCCTCAAATACTTGTTTTTGAATGTTGGCTGAGGAGGGATGACAACTACTGGAATATTCTCTGTTGTATTTATGGCATCTAGGTGTGTGCAAAGGATGGGGATTTTTGGACAATTCTGGGTTGCATGACCCTGTACGCTACACACGATGCAAGGTGGAGTCGGCTGTGGTTCGACGGTTGTTTTAGTTTTTTGCCTTGAGTTATTTTTGGAGGAGGCGAGGTTGATGCAGGTGCGTAAGGAGGTTTTTGTGGGCCAAGAGGGGGGCGTGACTCAACCGCAATGGGTTGCATGGGAGTCAACACAACCTAGGGCATTGGATGTTGGGCAGGTGGTTCAAGGTACCACACAGGAATTCCCAACATGAAGTTTGGTAGGTTTAAGGTAGCCATTATTGGCTTGCTCACGATGCGAGACAATGGGAAAAGGAAAGGAATCGTATGGACTAGGAGAGAGGTCCAATAATTCCTTGGTGATTGTGTTTGAGGTTGCGGCTGTGGTTGGGGTTTGGGTGGAACATTGTTGGATGAAAGCATGCACAAGTCCGCAGTGTCGCTTCATGTTGGTGGAGGAGGTAAAGATGGGAAATAATCTATCATGGAAGTGTCGACGAACAATCCGGGACCAACAACAGACATGGAAGGGATGGCGGCATTGTCAGTGGAAGTATCCACAGTGGGGATGACATTGTCTGGTGTGATCGGCCCTTGCGGAGCGTGGTAAGTTAATTGGTCCACTGTCACAATCTTCCCGTCATGAGGGAACATCATAAGGCGAAAAATGATAAATTCCACCGCTGTCATAGCATACATGTAACTACATCTGATGAGAGGGTTATAATCAAGCTAAGCGTTGATAACCACTATGTCAATCATAACCGTCTTACTGGTTAATGATATGGGGACATGTGAAAGAATTCCTTGGGCTTTGGTGGGGTGACCGTTATAGGTACGCGGTGTAGTGGTAGACGGTTGGACGGTAGGGGACCCAAGTTTCTACCAGAAAAATGTTGACATGACGTAGGCTGATGCTCCTTCATCGACGATACATTGACGTATGACCAAATTCTGAATAGAGACCAGAATTTGGAAGGCGACTATGGATGGCATTCTTGGCTCTCCTTGATCCAAATCGAATGTGATCAATATGGAATCAGAGGTATCCACGGCACCAAGTGTGAATAACAATTCCTTCCACTGCGGTGGGTAGGTTTTGATTACCTCGAGAGTGGACATGGCTATAGGTGACTAAGCCAAGTTGTCGATGATGCTATAATTCAAGGCATCTTTGGCAGTGTCATTGTTGGCAATACATTGAATCGAAAACCGTGGACCTCTAGTTGCCCTGTTAGTGGGGAGTGGGGGTAAGTGGAGAGCCATGTTGTGAGTGCTGAAGGTGGATGCTGCTGATGGGTCAGTGGTTTTTGTGGTGGACCCGAACTAGTTCTGTCTAGTTTAGAGATTCACTTCTTCAGTTGACATTACCATCAGGTGATGGATACCAGTCTCTGTAGGTGGAGTCGCGACGGGTGCTGCGGGAGTAGGTGGGGGTAGGGGTGCATTTGCAACCATTCCTTGGATTGGTAGTGGGTTCTAGAGCACCATGGGTGGAGGGCCTGGTGGCACTAGGTTGGCTTGAGCCTGTGGTACTGCATGGGTGTCCTATTGAGCTTTTTTTTTGGAGAAACTTCTTAACACGGTCCATATGCAGGCATTCATGAGTATAATGATCGTAGACATTGCATAACTTGCATGGATGATTAGTTTGCAAGGGAGCATTCCATCCCAGTCGATTAGTCTATTGGGGATTTTGGGATGGATGGTTAGCACCATTATTGTTAGGAGGGTTAGGTTGTTGTCCACCTCCTTGTGGTTGGTTGTTACCCCAGTTCCTTCAGCGGTTTTTCTTACCTTGCCCTTATTGGTTATTGGGGACTAATTGGTTGGGAAGATCTTGTTGAGCAAAAAATTGACCCGTGGACATTGTAGGAGCTGGGGCGAGGGCCAGAGAAGTTCATATGGGTGGTGCATAGTAGGTCAAAGGAGTTAGAGGGCCTACGAATCCTGTCATTGGTCCCAAATACGGCTGTGCCAACCAAGTTGGTGTGTGGACATGTTGAGTTGGCATAGGATGTGCATAAGAGGGTGTGGCTCCAGACTGAGCCATCATCCTTGAGTAGTCGGGTACTTGGTTTGGTTGTGCAACATTAGGGGTGTTGCTTGGGTGCAGTGGATTCATATAAGGTTCGGCATAGTACTGTGGGTGTTGGGAGACAAAACCTATGAGGCCATCCACAACATGGGATGCCCTTAGCACATCGCGGTGAGAGGTGTCGTCCTGGGGCACATTTGGAAGGATGGTGTATAGGTATCCAAACTGAGCATAAATCAAATCAAACTGTTGGGCCTTCAATATGGCCTCTTCCTCGGATTGGGGACGTTTAGAAGCGATGTCCATGGCTATGGGTGGTAGCAAGGTTTTTAAGAACCAATTGAGAAAGATATTGTCATCAAGCTGAATCTTGCATAGGCTATGGGGTCATCGCCACTCATGAATGTGGTCAGTTATATGGGTCGCAGTGTTTTGGCAGAAAGATAACAAGATATAAATTCCCTTGTCGTATCTAACATGGAGTTGGAAGTATTGTAGGAACATGAAGGCTAGTGAATTAAAGTCAGGGCAAGAGGCTTAAGGTAGCTCAATATACCATTTGGATGCGACGCTTGTAAGGGTGCGCTAGAACAACCTAAGTCTGATCGAATCATCTACAATGTTGTTTGATGAGCACCATAGGTGAAATGACATAATGTGGTTTTGGGGGCACTCACCTGCCTTCCCTTCAAACTTTGGAATGTCTAACGAGAGTTTGGTTGGCATGGGAGGCCAATGGGGCTGATGGCTGATTGGGTTATTGGTTAACCTAGCCAAATCAAGAAAGTTGAGAAAAGCCCTGAATGGGAGATTAGACCTAAGGTTAGTGCAGGAAGGACCGACGATGGCATCAGAGTTTGCCGGAGCATGGCGTCCGTGCATGACTGGGGGTACCTGAGCTTAACTTCCCACTACGGGGATAATCGGGATGGTCATGGAAGGGTTGCTACCCCCAGGTATAAAAGGTGGGATAGTGGGAATAATGGGTATTGGTGTGGGACCGCCACTAATGGGTAGTGGACTCACAAAGGTATGCACAGTCGTACTAGGACCACTGGCAAGGATGTTGGTATTGATTTGAGGTAGGGACATGGGTCCTCTTCCAACCACCCCTCTGAAGAAAGGATCGGGATTTACGCTAGCCATGGGGCTAGACGGTGTACTAAAAATATTCGGCTAGGATTGGTAGAAATCTGAGTCAGAATCTGAGGCTGTGTGACCTTCTGACAGGGAGGAGGGTTGTCGTGGAGGCTGCTGCCCCCAGGTATAAAAGGTGGGATAGTGGGAATAACGGGAGTTGGTGTGGGACCACCACTAATGGGTAGTGGACTCACAACAACATGCACAATGGTACTAGGACTGCTAGCCAAGATGTTGGTAGTGATTTGAGGTAGGGACATGGGTCCGCTGCCAACCACCCCTCCGAAGAAGGGATCAGGATTTATGCTAGCCATGGGGCTAGATGGTATAGTGAAAATATTTTGCTCGAATTGGTAGGAATATGAGTCATAATCAAAGGTCGCGTGACCTTCTGACAGGGAGGAGGGTTGTCGAGGAGGGCCTCGACGGTGTTGGTCTAACGACCCAAATGGAGGGGGATCCCCCCTAAGGCGTGAAGAAAAGCATGGTGGATCAATGGTTGTTTTCTGGTAGTAACCGGTAATGAATTTTGGAGTCTAGTTGAAAACGACTTCCTATTGCTTCACAAGTGGTCACTCGGCCACCAAGGCTGCCAGAAGACAGTGCTTGGATTTTTCCTCACAATGGTGTTTCTAGTAAATCAGAAGGGGTCGTTACCCATTTCGCTTAGCAATTCCTCTTATTGGACAACTACTTTGGGGTTCCTATGGTACTTCTCATAATGAGTTTTAGGGCAAAGCCCAAGCACTTCCCACAGTTATGGCAGTCGAGACTTATGTCCTCAAACCACAAGATTTGATTAAGTAAATTGGTTACTTTTATGGTTCGAACAGGGTCATGAACCGAGTTCGATTGGATTATATGGTGTGAATGTGCATTTTGTGTATGAGATTGTTCTTTTTACTTTTTCAATTATGTAATGAGTGAATAATACTAGCTTCTCTACAAAGATCAAGTGAAGGGCTTGGATCAAAACATAGTTTAAAAAATAAACCACAACCCAAAACACAATACAAACTATAATGATGAAAAACTTAGATGTAACTTGTTGTGAATCATTAGTGTGACTACCCTGCTTATGTATCCCTCAAAATCCAAGAAGGAGTGCTGGGCTCTCATCAAGGTGGAAACAAGTCCACTCGTAGATCCACATGTCACTCCTCAAATGCCCGATGCTCAACAGGGAGGACACGAACACTGTGAAACCTCCAATGATTTCTACTCCCCCTAGCTACCAAGGTCACTTTTTTTTGATGGACAAGAGAAATGCCAGAAACATATGCCTATTACTACACTCACTCAACCCCCCGTCTTATCTTAGAAGACCCCGAAGGGTGATGAACGAGTAGAGGAGGAAGGGATGAATGGGATGGTCAATTTCCAATGTTTTTAATAATGAAAAATAGAATATAACTTGCATAAACTAACATAAAAATAGGAATATTGTATGTGACAGTCAACAAGTGGGGAATGGGTCGTTCAGATAGGCAAACAAATGTAAAAATTGATTCAAAAGCAACTAGGTCATTTTTTACTGTTGGACAGCGATGACTGAGTCGCGCAAATAGTCCACACAACAGCGACTGGGTTGCCTTTGAGGGAAAAAAACAATAGTGACAGTGCCCTGGGGGACAAGTCGTGCCTTTCAGGGCTAAACTAGTGACTGGGTGACTCTTGTAGGGGCTAAATCTACGACTGGGTCTCTCCTTTCAGCCCACATTAGGGGACTTTTGAGGTAAAAAATGATCCTCATAAGGAATATATTAAAATATTATGAACTAGACATTTTATAGTGAATGTATACTTGAGAACTCACATTTCCACTACATTAAATGTACAATTTAGATAACCATGGTTGAGTTACATACTAGAAACAAAAATAATAAAAAATGTTATATTTAAGTGACTAAAAGCTAATTTTAATTTCCAAAAAATGTGTAGTACTTGGATGCATTGAAAAAACAATCAAATATGTTTTAATAATAAAATATAAACACAATGAAAAGACAATCAAATATGTTTTAATAATAAAATATAGACACAATGAAAAGACAATCAAATAATACAAAATTAAAAAAACATCAAAATTTTCAAATTTTCTCCAACCACACATTTAAAATTGAAAATTAAAATAAAAAGATATATATTTTTTCTTAATTTTTTATTATGCGTATGTTCTTTCATTTCTTTATATAATTTATGTATTTTTATGATATAATTAATTTAGTGTTTGAAAATTAAAATTTAAGATAACATGTCTTTTTTTTAATTTTTCATTATGACTTATCTTTTTTAGGTTTTTTAATAAAATTTACATCTAATATGCTTAACCCATTATTCGAAAATTAAAATTTAAAATAATATATATATACACACAATTTAAATGGCTTATTTTCTTATTTAATCAATTTATGTATTTTTATAATGACATTAATTTAGTTAAATTCTCATAAAATAGGATGTTTATGATTTGTATAAAAAATTATTAAACCAATTTATATATTTTTTCTATATTGATAAATTAATCAACTATTATTATTATTATTTTTTACATTTTAAAATGTATAGAAATATTTTAGCATATTCATTATATACTCTAAATTATATATGTGTGTGTGCGTGTGTGCGCGTGCGCGCTAGAGGAATCAATAACGATGTTAGTTTCGTGCTTGCATGATACGCGGTCGATTCTGACAACTCCATTATAACCCCTAGGCACAACCAACTATGAGCTCAACTTTTGTGCACATTTCGTCGAGATTCGAACCACTGACTCGCTTAACATCTTGTATGTCTTAACATAACGTGCAGTTGCCAATCAACATATATCCATGCCCCTTATTAATATATTTATTATACATTCTAAATTTTAAAATTTAAAATTTTGATTTTAATAATTTTTTATTTAAATATCACTTAACACATATATTCTATAGTTAAATTTATTTTTTAAAATTTGATTTTAATAATTTAGAATATGAGTTTTTTTAGCTTTTAATTAATTAATTGTAAAATAATTTTGTAAAATATTGCTTTTTAATGTAATTATATAAATAAATAATTAATATTTTAAACTTTGATTTTAATATTTTGTATAATGTAATATTTTGTAGTTTTTAATTAATTGTACTATATTTTGATAAAACATTACATTTTAATATGATTTTTTGTTTAAAATTTAGTTTTTTGAAAGTTAATTTTTAAATTGGGTTTTTTGAATATATTATTTTGTAATGTTTTTTTATTGTAAATTTTTTTATAATAATAATAATAATAATAATCTATTTTTAAGGTCACCGCCAAGCGAGACACCAAATTGGTGTATGAGACCCTCTTGTTTGTAGGACAAGGGACCCCCTTCTACGCAGCGATTTAATTGCTAAAGTCTACAGAGGTGTACATACACTACCCCCCTCTAGATTTGAACCCATGACCTCCTAAGAGGAAACACATGCTCTTAACCATTAGGCCCACTCATGCTGTACAAACTCATTAATCAAATATTTTAAAAGTATTAGAAAAAGTTAATAATACTTTTTAAAAATAACAAAATAAAATAAAATTCAATTAAAAATATATGTTTATATAACATTTTTTAGATTAAGAAAAATAAATGAATATATCATGTATTCATAAGTAAAATGTGTAAAAAAAAATATTTTTAACATTAAGAAAATTTGGATAAATATAACATATATTGAAATTTGTGTAAAGACATGGATATTAAGTGAAAATATATATATTGTTTTTTTCAAAATATATGAAGGGACAATAATATATTTTATTGAAAAAATGGGAAAAGACATTAGTACTTTATTCTGTGTGTAAAAGTAATAATATATTTTATTGAAAATGTGTGAAAAGACATTAGTACTTTAGGTGTAAAAGTACTTGTAAACTACCATGGTTAACCATAAATTTTGATCAACATTTTAGAATATGACAAATAAACAACATTAACTCGAGTAATGCCAACTCAACTATTATAGATGATGTCATTATCTAAATTGTGATTGGTTCTTAAAAAGTTGATTTTAATAGTACTTTTTTTTCTTTGGAGGCCCATTTTTTACCTCAAAATTCTCCTAATTTGAAATCGGCGACTTGGCCTGGAAACAAAAAAATTTAAAAACAATGTCGACAGTGGCAGGCAGAGGTGCCATATGGACTCAGATTGGCCTCGTGAGGGCCTAATCAAGGATGGATGTGAAGGAGAACCTGGAAAAAACTTGTAAAACCAAGGATCCAATGGGATTGACCCAACAGAGTCGCCAAAACTGTAGCCAAGGAAAAACTCTGACTACGTGTTAATGCACCTCCCTTCCGTCAAATGGATGAAAGAGTAGAGTTTAGAATGGAAGAGCTAGTTGCAAAACAAACTATTAGCAACACAAATAAACAAACACAAACAATCGAAAAAAATAATAAAAAACAATGAGATTGTTATACTTTTTGATTTACTTGAAAGGGGGCCACCGTGCCCTGAATCAAAATGGTACCGCTTCTCCACAAGTTTGGTAGTATGGAGGTTGACTCAACACAGAAAATGGGGAGCAAGTGGGGAAAATGGAATGTTTGGTGACTTGATATGAGTAGCTTGAAAGTGATGGTTTCTCAAAGGTACTCATGCATGTATAATAATGGTGGAAGGGATATGTCATGTTGTGATGGGGACCTCCACTCTTTATTTATAGTTTTTTTTTGTCCTTATCTCTCATTAGGGTTTTGGACCCGAATTAGGGTTTTAAGCCCTATTTAGGGTTTTAAGCCCCTTTTGTTGTTTTTAGCTCTTTTGGGGTTTTAAGCCCCTTTGTGAGATTTTTAGCTCTTTTGTGGGTTTTTTAAGCCCTTTTTAATATTTTTGAGCTTTTTTAGAGAGAATAAGGTTAAAACATAGGTGTGGAGGTCAAAATGAGGAAAAAGGGGTAGGAAATGGATGTATGTATGTGGTGTAGGTCGTGTAGAGTTGGTTGAGCAATTTTTTGTGTTAACACCACATACATGGATAATGACTAAGAATTATTGTATAACTCTTATTGCATACATATGCATATACTTATTTAGGACACGCATGCACATGACAAAGATAGAGTGAGTACTTGATGTTGTTTACTTCTGCAGTTCCTTGGAGTTATATTTGTATATTTCTTAGGAGTTGTTGTAACATCATCGACCCTCCGACCGACAAAGAGGACGCTACCATGGCATTAACCATCCGGGCTACCAGCCCCATGAACATGTGAATTCATAAAAATGTTGAAACAGATTGCATTGAAGTAGAACATACACAGATGCAATTATTTATCATACACAGCGAAAGCAACATACATTCATACAAGCATTCATTCAACATGTTCATCAAAATCATTAACAGTAAATGGGATTGCAGAAGTAAAATAGACAAGGTTACTTATCTTATAAAGAACTCGTTTCGCAACCAGCTACGTCGCTGCAACGTTCCACCCAACCATAGGCCAGCATGCTCCTTAATCTCTCAGCAACGCTGCCACCCCTAAGCTGGGCATGATTCTCCAAGGAATAAGGAACAAGCAGGCTTACACATAGCCAAGGATACACAAAACACAGCCAATCCAACATAGTTGGGTTTATCAGGCCATCAACAAGACATCCAAGCCTACATGGTCTCATTTATCAGGCCATCCAGGGGTTGGGAAAGGCTAAATGCTAAGCTGGTGAGCTCATTACAGAGCTAGGAACACCTACACTAGAACTAGCCTAACTTCTATGACACCCACACACACCCAACACAAGGAATCGGTCCCCTATCTGCTACATAGTCCCTCAGGCCCTGACTTCCCTTCTAGTGCTATTCAGGGGTTGTGGAGAAGAAAGCTAGCCCTCTAGCTCTGTAAGTGTGGTTTCCAAACACATCAGGTTTATCAAGCAAACCAAGGCCCCATCCCTGCTCTGAACACAGTCCGAAGACCAACCACTGCATACACGCAGTCACATAAGCAATCCATAGCCTGGGCAAGGAAAACAACTCCTGGGTTGTTCTTCGCCCTATCATGGCCAAAACAACTCCCAACAACCTACAGGAGTCCAACACATAGAAACAACACAGCCAACAAAATATGGGGAAACACAGCAACGAATAACATGGGGAAGACCCCAGCCCCGACCCCATAATGGGATGAAGCAACTAGAGAATAATTACACAGTCTGCACTGGGGAAAGAAATCGGACTCCCATCCGATGCATGAAGAAAATCATACACGCAGAACACAATCAATATAGGAACCACAAATAACATTCTATAGAAAATGTGAATGACAGTTGAAATGACTCTCTCTCCTGGCTGCGCAAGCAACAACAGGAGAGAATCCTGTGAGTGAGAAAATGAATAGACAACCGTCCCTGCGTGAGGGTGGACAACTCTGCCCAGGCGTGAAGATGAACAGACAATGAAAAGGATGCGCAGTAGTCGAAAGTGCGTGAGTGTTTCAGCACCGTCGTGGAGAGAGTGAAGCGTCCCCTGGAGTGATGGCGGTGGTTTTTTTTGCTTGCCATTGTGAGGTCAACCATGCTGGTGGAGTGTGCATGTGGGCAAGGACTGACAGTCTTGCCACACTCCACTCCCAGCCATAACTACCCCAACTAACAACAACAATTTTTAATGGTGGTGGTTGGATAAAACAAGGAAAGATGACACATGGCCTTTTCCCCCATCGCCCAAGGTTTGACATCCCCCACCCTTATCCTTGTGAAAATCACGCCCCTTCTCATTTTAGTTGCCATGAACATAGCTGGTTGGGTTCATTTTAATTAAAGATGCATTTTTACATGATGACAAAACTCAATACGTATGCCGCACGCCCCGATATACCATCGGTGACAATTTAAATCCGAAACATGTAACATAACCAATCAATGGTGGGGCCTTGGCCTTTAGCTCCGCACCATGATCTTGTACAATATATATACATCATATACATCTAATGCAACGGGGTCAAAAATGGGGTGTTACAGTTGTGATACAATTCAATCATACTATTATACTTTGGAGCTTGGGTCCTCATCATGTATCTGGTGAATTCAGGTTTTATGTGGCTTAGCTGGGGTAAATCAGTTCCTTCCATTCACCCTTGTTAGCATGTCCTATACGAAGTTTCTTGTGAAAGAAGTGGCCTATACTATGGACCAAACTAGTGATTTGTAAATTTGTTGAAGACGATAATGTTTCTCGAAATGGTTAACCCCTACATTTGTCTTTTTTTTCCCTTGGAAAAAGACAACTTTGTAACACATGATAAAATTTAGCATAGCCCAAGGAAACCTAAATGCATCAAAAAAAAAAATTACAAATCAATCTCTAACCAACCCTGCAATAGCACTGTTGAATCATAGATGAATCATAAGAATGCAATGATTTTGATTAGTACAAAATATAAAACCTTGGAGCATAACCACTAGCAATCTATTAGCAACAAAGCCAATGTATTGCCTCATAAGCTTGGAATTCATCCCCACAAGATCACATGAGAGAGCATCACATACAAATTCTCTTTTAATCTCTATAGCATCACAAACTATACAAATTCTTTTGAGTTTCATCATGCAAAATAGGTGGAAGAGTTTCAACTATATCCTAATATTGTAGAGTGGTTCAGAAAAAACACATTATAGATATTAGAATGTGAGTGTAATCATGTAGCATTTCTATATTTTGTTGTTCTCATTCAATCAAAGACAATCAATTCCAGGGATGATAGGTAAATCTCATGGCCAACAAGAGACCATTTGGTAGTAGAGAATGGAAGGGGTACTGTGCATCTTGTTGAAGACACCAGTTTGGTATTTTGATATAGTATCCACATCCATATGTAAGAGGTTTCAAGTTCTAACTAAAAAGACATTGACAAATAAGTTAATGTAGGGAGAAATGCAAAATGTATAGGATTCTCATAAGCCACTATGAATGCAGAAATGATCCACATGCAAGATATACATTCTTCACTCAAATCATTGAAAATTTTCATCATTAATTTTCCAAAAGTAAAAAAACCACAGTAAGAAAAAATAAAATGAGATGCTTGTTTACCATACTGGAAGAGATAAATATTCTTCATGTGTTGTAAGCCAACTATGAACCAAGATTACAAAGGATACCTTCATGGCTATAATATGTACCCTAGATGATAAGTCAGATAGGTTTCAGGAGCTTTATAGTGATTGATTAGGGGTTTTGATAACTTCATCTTCTGACAGCTGTATGAGTCAGTAAGTTCTTTTATCTAGATACTTTGACTTTTAATGTCAATAGCCTGGAGTTGCTTAAGGATCTCCATTAAGGTTTTCTACATTATGTAATTGACAGTTTCAATGATCACTTTTGATCACCTTTAACATTAATATAATTTATTTTCCACATTGTAGCAAGAATAACAAAATGAACAAAATTAAATATTTAAAGGAATAAGCTTGCATCCAGAAACAAATTCATATGCAATAAATAACAATAATAGTAAGCTGATTGCTTAACTCAATTAAGGCCAAGACCTTTTATGTTGTACATAACAACCAATCTACAAATCATTTTGAATTTGAAAATCAAAACTAAGTTTAAATACATACTACTCAATTTGCACTTGAAGTCACCATGTTATTACATTGTAGAAACAAACAAGATGCCCAGAGGAATTAGAATCAGAAACTATCACAAGGATTCATCATTTTGTTTGCATTTCATAAGATGTTGTTTTTTTCCCTTAAGATTTCCATTTCTCAAAATTTTATGGCAAGATAAATCTAATATACTCAACATATACAAGGTGCTCCTGCACAGCAATTTCCAAGTAATTTACATCGATCTAGTTGAAAGAGGAAACACTGATCTCTCTCAATGCTTCTAAGAATGCAACCATATTCTTTCAGTCATTGCATAATAATCACTTATTTAAATTTTCTTTGTCCTACCACAATATACAAGGACTTGACCACAATTCAACAAAGGGTATGAAACAATAAAGAATGGGTCATGACTTAAGATTTGGTCATCATTAGATCAGTTATGAGTTGAAGTGACTAGGTGTCAGGAACGAGTTCATCTTCTTGTTCTTCCAGTGTTTTTCAAACACCAACCCCTTTTCCTTAAGTCCTCTAGATGAATTTGAATTCTATCTCTATTTACAACAGATATTTCTCATGTTTGTCTCATATACATAATTAATATACATAGGGTTATTCCTCACTAAATTATCTCAAATCCTTAGCTCAGGATTTACCAATCTCAAATTCTAATCTATCATTAGTTTTAGGCCCCACACATATAATGAAACTCTATTAGTCTCAACTCTACACAAACACCGAGATTCTGCAATTTCCTGAGATATCACATAGAATAGAATGCTTCCACTAAATATACACAGAAACAATCCATAATATAATGTAACACTATTTTATCAATCCATTTCTGTACATGCGTATTCTATTCAGAGAACTCCCATTTTTCTCCATGGCTTGATTTCACATTCGTTTGGTCAATAAATTCAATAAGCCAAGTTTACTATGTCCTTAGACTTGCAATATAAATCTTGGAAGTCAATGCCTCTAGCTCACTAAACACACCTCCTAGAATTCTGCAACTACTTCTAAACATAGGAAACTTGATCTTATCTTTACTGAACCGAATAGATCAGTCCTTATCCTATCTACTAGCTTCTCCCGTGTATTATGCCAACATGCAAATTCGGTTTCATGACTAAGCTCTTCTCCTTATAATGTAACTAGAACCTTCTAGATTTATTTTGCAAACTTAGGATAATACATTAATTTAACTTAAGGAATTGAATTGCTCATAAAATGTCTTCACTCTTTTTGGACTGATCTTCAATGTTGAAGATGAGAGAATATGCTTCTGCATCAACTATGCTTGTTTAGGTGTCTAGATCTGTTATTAAATGAAATTTTGAAATAGGGTTAGAAAATAAAATATTGTGGTTGGAATGTTGAGAAATGAAAATTTAATAGTTCAGTATTTGGACATTTTGGTATCTTTGAATGCATTTATGAAGCAAAGGTTTACTTGGGTTGAATATACTAGCTTGAAATACTTTGTTTTGATCCCTCTAGACCTCAACAAGTGGGCCATGAATCTTTCTCACCCTCCCTATTTGAAATGCTTGCCATATCAATTTTTGGAATAGACAGAGTGTTTCCAAATAGTTTCTATGCTCAAGAATGGTGGGAATAACCCTCAATAAATGATTTCTTCAATATCCATGCACATGATGGTTTATGTCAAATCACAATTTGGTCACAAAATATCCAGTCAATCATAATAGATCACTATTTCTTAAATTAAGAAGAAGAGTAGGTTTCAAATTACTTTTCCAAGGATTTCCTCCAGAATTCTTATGCTTCTTCACAATTGGCGTTATGGTCATATACTTGACCACCTCTAATTCTTGTAAATTGTCCACACCAGCTCTCCTCTGAACTTCAATGAAAATATAACTGTCAAATGGTAAAGACACCAAGTTGGGCGAATTTTTTCACCAATTGATCTACTTAAACCCCAATCCTTCCATCGATGTTGCTGGGCCCTATATGCATGCATATTTCTGATTAGTTCAGAGATATCATCATAAAGTCAGGCTTAAAGGGGGGTGTTGAAATATCATAAACCCACTCATAAAATAGTTAATCACTATTTGATTAATTTCCTACCCACTAGCTTAGATAGTTGGCATCCACTTGCACCTTAGAGTCAACACTTGCCATATATATCCTAGGAATGATTTATTTATGATTCTGGGTTGATCTTGACCACTTTATGGCCATCCAGAATTGCTAACTGTGCTTTACATCAGATTCTGCTTTATCCTACTTTTCTATGGATAAGGTAAAGGTAGTCAACTAGGAAACTGGCAGTTTTTGTTGCCAACCCATCCTCCATTATTTTCTCTCCATATTCTAGGATTAGCAAGTCTTTCCTTCACTCATCATCACTCACACCTATTATTGCTAATTCGTGAGGTGCTTGGTAGATTGGAAAAGTGGTTTAGCCAATTATGGGGTGTATCATAATTAGTAAGCCTGCTTTATGAGCTAGCTTGAGTTGTCTTCTAGAAACTCTATTTTCCTTTATAAGGATGTATTACCTATGTAATAATATCAATTATCATTTATTGATCATTCATTAATGTATGTTCATTAATTCTTCTTGTTCTCTCCTTATGCTAATTCTCTACAATTCTCTGTGAGGTTAATTGTGTGCCTAGATCCTTAGCTTGTTTATGAAATTCGTTATGCCATCAAGGCTTTAGAATTTCTACACCTGGGATGACCTATCAAGCCCCTACCCTTTAGGAAAGAATACCAACATTTGTCAATGTCAATGATGGGTTGTAAAAACCAATTATTTGGTGGGTAATATTATGACTTGTATCGTTCTAATTGACTTAACCGTAAACCTTATAGACTATTTGGTGGGTAAGCTTATGACTTATATTGTTCTAATTGACTTAACCGTAAACCGACTTATGGACTATATAGAATGTTAACAACAATAATATTCTATATAGGTTATTTGTTTATATTTAACACTAGTATTAACATCTTAATATAATAAAAATATTCTATATAATTTGTTTGTTTATAGATCTCATTGATATTTAGTGTTCGAGAGAGAGAAGGATGCTCACAAGCCAAAATCTTCTAGGAGCATGGATTATGTGATAAAGTGAGAACCACTGGTATGAAATAGACATGGATATATTACATTCAATCATATGTGGACACATGATCCAAAGGTCCAGAGGATCTCATATGGAAATTGATGGTTGGGAGGAGGCCCCAATTAATGATGATCTCTTTGCTATAGTTGTTCATTCTATCGATGATCATGAGAATCAGTTGGTATCTAGTTGGAGCCATGGCAAACTCTAGAAATGGTTAGAGCCTTTTAGACCTGAAGGACATGATCAACTACTCAATCTACTTTAAGGATATAGAGATAATTATTGACAGGTGCAGAGGAAGTTATCCTTGATTCCAAGATGAGGATCTTGGACCATTATACAACATATTGGTATTGGAGGTGTGGCTGAGACCTAATGAGATATTCCTCCTTTAAGGGAAGAACACAATTGAGATCCTGAGCAAATATAACATGATGGAATATGAGTACATGTCTACATTGATGGTAACAAATATAAGTGATGTTGTTTTTTTATTCATATTTGGTGGATCCCACTATACAGGAAGTTGAGAGGATCCTTGATGTACCTGGTCATCACTAGGACAGCCGATACAAATTGCAGTAAGGAGATGTCCTTATTTTCTCTATGACAGTTGGTATTTAGATTCGTGCCTCACTAATTTTCACCCGACCAATTTCACTCCACTCAAGGAAGAAATTTGCTACCAACTAGATGAAGTATTTTCTGGGGTTCCCTATCTTTGGAGGAGTTTTTCCTTTGTTCTTGGGGTTTATCTTCTACTATATGTGATTAGTATGTATTTATATGCATGTTGTGCTTTGAACTAATATCTCTATCACAAGGTTGTTGTGTTTTATCCCTTGTGGTTTCCAAGATCAAAATATTGTCTCTATTATTTATATGCTTGGTTGTTCTTTTAGTGATCCTACTATATATTATACTACATATAATATTGAATTATACTGCTACCTTTAAAATCTATTAGGTAAACCTTTAGGAGGGGTCTTTCCAAAACCTCCCCACCCCCCCCCCCAAAAAAAAAAACACAAGTTGGACTTTTTTTTGGGGGGGGGGGGGAGGGTTAGAAAAATTGCCGCAAGCCAAAACCGCCCCCAAAAGTCAAATTCTCAGGAATTTTGAGGGGAGTGTTTAAGGATCGCCAAAATACTTTAATTTTTTTTTTTTAGGGGGGGGCAGCAAAACTGCCGCAAGCCACCTTTAGGGGGGGTCTTTCTTAACTCCCCGCCCCGCCAAAGTCTTGAGAATTATAATTTTTGCGGAGGGGGGGTTTCAAAACCGCCCCCAAAAGTCAAATTCTCAGGAATTTTGAGGGGAGTGTTTAAGGATCGCCAAAATACTTTAATTTTTTTTTTTTTTGGGGGGGAGGCGTCTTTCCAACCCTCCCCCTCAAAAAAGTCCAAGCCATGTTGGAATTTTTTTTGGGGGGGGGGGGGGGTGTTAAAAACTACCCCCAAAAGTCCAATTTTTGGGACTTTTGAGGGGCGTTTTTAAGAACCTCCCCCAAATACCTATTTTTTTTTGGGGGGGGTGGGGAGGGTTAGAAAAATTGCCGCAAGCCAAAACCGCCCCCAAAAGGGTATTTTGTTGTAGTTTTCTTGAGTCACTTCTTTCTATTTTTTTTTCTCTTTACAAAATCAAGAAGAAACTAATCGTCTCGAACTTGTTGTTTGGTTCTTGTTGGTTCATCAACTTATCATGGTTTTTACAGTAAGAGGTCCGAATTTGTTGCATTAATTTGAAAATGTTACATTGATACATTATGGTATTATAATGACAAATATTTCATTTAAAAACAACATTAAAAAGGTGTTTTCTTACTTGATGTTGCCACATAATGTAGTTCATATTCCTGTACTCTAACATCAACTTGTACAGTGTGATCTTCTACATGCTCTGCAGTTGAAACATGGAAAAGTACAATTAATGTTCACCATCTGCAATACAATATTTAAAATTGTAGAATATGAATAAATTCATTACCAGGATTTGCATGATATTCGATTGGTTGTTGTCCATATTCGACATTGATTAGATTGTTGCTTTCCTACTCAAAACAGAGTCAATATTTTATGGCATTATTTTTATAACAAATAGATTGCACAAGTAATAAATCTTCATTAAATTATATAGATTTTATATACATGTGCACAAGATGGATCACCAAACGAATGTGTTTACCTAGACAATATTTTTCAGCGTTCAACAATAGCTCCAAAGTCGTGCTAGAAACCAAGATTCAAGTCTTCCTCAGTGGGCACTTCTTTGAATCGGTCGGCCTGCATATTTGCATAACGTCATGAATTTAAATTTTATGGTGCAATAAAATGAAAATATTTTGCAATTTATTATTTGGATTCATTATTGGTTGTTCGATACTTACAATTTGTGCCACCAAATTCGAATAACCGCCAAGCCCAAGCTTGTGCTAACCAATTTTTTCTTATCTTGCCTTGTGGCCTTTGATGTGTTAGACAGCCTATGAAAGTGTTGAAATATGTTAGATGGTCCAAATTTGATATATAAAATAATAATAATAAGGTTTAGAATTACATTGTGGAAAGTATTGCATACCTCCCTGTACCTAGTGGTAGCTTTCCTTATTTTCTTAGAGCCCTCTCGTTTCCATCTTCCGCTAGGGATTTATACTCTCTAGCTGAAATCATTAGAGGGCGCTCATACTTGGGGTTCCTTTCTAGGTGAACCCTGTATTGGTCCCGAACAATATTTATATGTTGTCCAACCTTCTTTAGGACAGCGACTCTATTAAAGGTCTCACTACCAAACATGCTAACCAACCGATTAGTAAGCTCATGTTTTAAATTTTTAATTTGTTTATCCCACCTTGTGCATATGGTGGGCACAAACATCTCCAAGTATAAATCATTTATATGTTTATAAAAAAACATCATTTCTTGCAAAACTATCATGCCATCATTAGATGAAAGACAATATTTTACCGATATATTACAATCAGATTATAAACACTAATTTAAACAATGCGTAATAATTACCTAGGATCTTCTCTATATTTATTGGAATGAGCTCTTTGTCCACCAAGAATGTTGTTTGTATTGTACCCGTGCTAGTGACACAAGAAGATATAGGAAATGTTGCTTTAGAAATATCAATACTACCAGGATCTGCATCGACCCCTTCTTCTGCACGATTTGGTGTGTGTCAGTAACTAGCAGGTGCACTCACATCTAGCCCAAGGGGTGTCACAGAACATGTTGCTGACTGCTCAGTCAACGACAGTGGCACATGAGATGTACATGGAGTCGCTTTCTCATGTGACAACTCTCCACGAGCATCATTGGGGAAAACACCGCCTTGACCACTAGTGTGTGGTTGCAGAAAATCCTGTAAATACAAACCATATTTTATAATTTCATCATCATATACAACTAAAAATTATAAAGTACTAAATGAATTTATATTATGATTCAAGATTCTGCAACTTACTTGGAAGGCATGCAATCTCTTTACCAAACCATCAACCTTGGCTTTAATCTCGTATGTCTATGGTTGAATGAATAGCAGAGGAATGGTATCCTCATTAATTTTTCTCAATTCCTTCTCTACCATCTTGATGAGGTATAAAGAAGAACCAATTCCAGCATCGTGCATCAACTCATCCACATCTAAAGCTATTGATTCATCTGACACTGGTTCATATGTCGAATCAATGATCTGCAACAAAAATATAAAAATATTATTGGTGTGAAAGCAATAGACTAAGGAAAAAAGTTATTAACAAAACATATTGATCATGATATATTCATAAAATTACAATTACGTTTACCTAATGCCTCGATGTTGGTGTCATTTGATCCACATCTAGGGACTTGCCTCGATCATCCCCCTGCCAAGAAGAAGTAAAAAACATTATTAGAATGAAACCAATATACACACGAAAAAGAAAAAGAATTATGCTCCATATTATATTTGTACAATTTAAATGAGTTATATTTTCTTCCTCAAGGATCGTCTACTCATTGGATCAATGGTTATAGGGACCTTCCCCGATTTACTAATAGGGAGGTGCCCCTTACAACACCCTACATTTAAAACATAGAAAAAAAATTCTAAACGAAACCAAAATACTCACGGTAAGAACATAATAAGAAATTTTTTTGAGATATTTAAATTGTACAAATACAATTAGGTATACATGTTTCCCCAAGGCTGTTGTCTCCTTATCAACAACCAGGTGGTTTCCCTAATCAACACTCTCCAACAAGTATATATAACATTATCTAAATGAATCGAATATTATACTCATGAAAAAACAAAAGAAACATAAATTTTTGTTCATATTAAATTTGTACAATTGCATCAATGTATACCTACTACCCCAAGGCAAGTCTGGTATCATCTACTACTAGGGAGGTTCCCCTTACAACACCCTGCTTCAAAAACATAGAAAAAATTATCCAAACGAAACCAATATACTCACAAAAACAACATAATAAGAAAACATTTTGATGTATTGAAATTGTACAATTACAATCAGGTATACTTGTTGCCCTGAATTTTTTGTAGTATTTTCAATAGCCGGGTGGTTTCCTTGATCAACAATCCATAATAAATATATAGATAACATTATATAAACCAAACGAATATACTCATGAAAAAATACAGCCAAAAAAACTCTTTTCAAATTATATTTGTACTCTTACAAATATGTATACTTGTGGGCCTCGAGGAAGTTGTACTCTTCTGATCAGCTGTTGGGGAGATGCCCTGATCACTACCCTGCAAAGTAAATATAAAAAATTTAAACAAAATATAGCAATAGAGTGACAAAAAATCCTTAAGAGGTTAAATTAATTAATAAAAGGTTGGGTAAATTCTTAGATGTACCAATCCCATTGTAACCTTGTTTGTATCTACGCGATTCAAATTGTAACTAATAAGCAATTGTTCCCCTGCAACTATTGATTTAATAGCACATACAAAAACACGGTTTCCTTCATGCCCCTCAAATATGTAGTTGAGTTTCTTAATTATAGACCTTGGTTGTGTACTCTTTATACACCTCGTAATATTTCTTATGGCTTTTAGCCTTCTGTCAATGTACAACGTTGCTCCTTTATTTTGATCTTTGTCTTTCAGTTGTAAATAATTTGCTGACAATCCATATATGCACATACTTTGTGTATATTGGACCAGGTGCATCCAATATTTCTATTTGTAACAGGGTCCATACTCCATCAATTTGTACATCTGTCGTACCCGACCTTTATGCCATCCATGCAAAACAACCCCAAACTGTGTAATGGTGATGGTGCAATTCGATATATCCTCTCATTCACACAAAAATCTATGTTTAGTTCAGGAATATCCTTGAGTACCCATTGTTTCACTAAATTTTTGTACCTCAAGGGAACCTCGATGTCACCTATTGTCTCATCAGCATGGGAACATGACCCCCCTTTAGCGACAAAATATTCCATGCGTTTATAGAATTTTATTCTGATATTTTGATATCTTGTTGATATAACTCTTATAGACCTACTGGATGTCTCACTTTCATCTAATCTTATTGAACTCCCCTCGCTCAAGGACGAAATATCTAACAAACACATGTTTGGTTCTACGTGCTTCATGATAAAAAAGTTTAGATAGCACCATGTTGGGTATGCATAATTCATATTAGATAATTACAAGGCATTAAGGCATGCATTTTCCAATATCATCATACATAGTTAGCATCTCTTCACCAAGCTTGAAAATGCATATGTTGATTATTAAGGTATTTTTTCGTTAATTGTTTTGCATGTTCAAAATTGGAAAAAATGGCCAAAAATAATTTTTGAATTCCTCGAGTTCATATAAGAAGAACCATGTGGTACTAAATTTTATCAACATCAAAGAAAATATAAATTACAAGAACATATATTACACCACCTTCAACAAATTCTAAGAATGACCAAGCACAAATCATAATTTTTGCATGATTTCCAATTGTTCCTCAATACGTCGATCGACAGGATTTATAGGATAATCCTCCTCCATTTCGATTTGCAATGCTTTTGTAAGTGCATCTTCATATGTGTTGAAATTGTATAGTTGAATATTCATTCATATTTTTTGTAGTATTCCACCAACAAAGCACTGAATTAATAGTTGTTCGTCAATATTATATTCCAATTGGCTCAGTAAATTCTTAAATCTTTTGTCATATTCCTGAACTGTATCATTCAGCTTCTGAGCTGTGGTCTTCATCTTTTTGGCTGCAATATGCTTTGTGTCAGGCGTTTTAAAGAAGGACATAAATTGTTTCTTAATTTGACCTTTTGTCGTGTTCAACATTTTCTCGATGTAGGTTATATACCAAGTTAGTGATCTCTTTCGAATAGCATCGACAAACTGTGCCATTTGACGATTTTCACTGGTAACAATGTTCACCTCCCATATCGACTCACAGATGAACTAGTGTCATTTGGGGCCTTCATATTTCTTATAGAGGGGAATATGAGCGATCATGTGTGCCATGTCTTCAGCGTCTCCGTCTTCTTTAGTCGGTGGAGGTGGTGGTGGTGATGGGTCACTTTTGTGACTGAGCTCTTTTCACAGCTATTTTGTTACGAAAGTTTCGGTTCCCTCAGTAATGTTTCTTGTATTAGTCGGTTCATTCTTGACTACAAGTCATTTTATCTTAGTTCCTTTTGTCGATACCCAAGCAAAATTTGTTCAAACTAGGGTACTCTTACCGGTGATACCAATTGGTTTGGTGAGTTATCTAAAGTTGGAATTGGTTGGGGGTTTCTCCTCCATGTTTAGAGTAAAGTAGGTGAAAACTATGATTGGACGAATAGGGTTGAAAAGTAACCCAATTCCTTTCTCGCGGTTGAAAAATTAAAAGATGGTCGACATTATTTCCTTCACCATCAAGTCAACTCCATATGCCTACTTGGCCAACTCGTAGTCCTATATATTATTTAACAATGTCCTGCACATGGGCACTATAAGTAATATTTGATGAGGAATACATAATTATATTCAGAGGTATGGTTACTTGGAGAGCTCTACCCCGCTCTATCCACAAGTCTTCTTCCATGAGTGACACATCTTCATCAAATCCCTCTTCCTCTCAGTCACAACCTAACTTTGGCAGATTTTCTTCTATTTTTATCACTCCACTCATCATTCTTTCTTACTAGAGTACAACAACTTTCTCTTTGATTTCTTCTCGCCTATTTGTCCTCTTTTCTCGCTCTATTTTTTGTATATCTGGAATGCTTTTGTGTGTGAATGTTCTATTTTTTTCCTTTTTGGTTTGACTTTTCATTGTTGTCCCTCGTGTTTTCTTCATGGGTCGACTGCTTATTTCTCTACTTTACTTAGGACATGACCAGCTACCCCCCCATTTTCGACCCAAAATATTTTTAGAAAGCTAGGGTAGAACTGATTATTTTTTTAGGAAGTACTCCCACTCTCTCTCTTCGATGAATTTCTCCCACTCTTTTTGCTTTGCCTCTCAATTTGTGTTTCTTGGTGGTGTTAGAAACAGTGGGTGAGGTTCAACAATGTGTCTTGCACCTTTGTCGATCAAGAATCTAAACAAAAGTGTCGACATAGAAAAAAGGATTGTTTAGTGAGTTCGTTATAGAATCTCTCATTAACGTTATCGACAGAGATTCATTCTTCGACAACTCACTCCTTACAGAATTCGTCAGTAATTATTTCCAACCACTCAAACAAATTTGTGCGGCCTCCTCTTGTTAGTTTCTAGTGTAGCTTACGTTCTTTTTCACCTACCATATTTTTCATCCGAAAGCTTCTTTAGTGCATGAGGAACAAACTCGACAAAATTTTCATGTGTTTCAGAGAAGAATTTCTCCTTTGCTTGAGCAATAGTCAAGTTGTTTATTCTAGCGTAATTTTGCAGGTAATTCATTATTTTACTCTCCCACCAATCCTTAATACCCTGCTCTGATATCATCAAGTAATAGTCATTTTCGTCTGATCCATGTACCACTGGTAATAGAACCAATGTTGTAATCAATCAGATTGCAAGGTTACCAATGATACTTATACAGATTCATATAACAATGATATAAACAAGATACAAGGAATGGTAGACAAAATAACAATAGCTTATATTCATCAAGAACACATGTGGGTTCATACATAAAATCGAACCAAGTCTTTATCCGTCTCTACAACCTATATACATGATTAATAAACAGTTACATAACTACCTGTTGGTTCAACCAACCCACACGACCTATGAGATCGACATATTTACATTCCAGTCGACTGAAGGATCTATTAGGCTAACCGACTTAGGATCCTCCAACACACATCACAACATGGGACACTCAGTGGAGTATCCTCCCAAAACGTCCAAATACTCCTGCAGTGCAGCGCTGGTAGTGCCTGGGCAGATTGTCTATCAAGATGTTGGGTATTCCCATAATTAGTCATTGAAGGTTCTCATATATCTATTGGAGCTCTTCCTCAGCCTCCACATTTATGATATCTATATCTCTCATTGCTCATCGCCTCTCTATGGGCAAGGATCCCACTAGAGGGGAAGGTCCTATAACTACAAAAACAATATTGTATGTCTCAGTATCATTTGAAATAGATTAAAAAAATGAATTATAAGATAAAACAAAAAAAACATGTAATTGTATGCTTCATACCTCGATCATCCCAATGATCACCCTTGGGTAATGGAAGGTCAAGGTCACCCATGAAGTCTTGTCCAGTATATGCATAGTCGTCATCCATCAGTAGTTGGCCTCACAGCCAATGAAAGAAGACCGCCCCATATGCAACTCTAGGGCCTCCACCACCACCATGTATGGCCATGGCCTCCACCCACCTAGAAATCCTAGGAGCCTCAACATCTATCCCACTAAAAGGCACCTATGTTCTCATTAGTGGCACCCGCTCAAGGAAGAAGGACACCACCATTGCCCCACAGCCAAACTATTTGAGCTCCCCCCTTCGACACTTTGTCAACTGATCTTTGAGACTTACTAGAAGCCCCGTAGTCTAGTTGAATATAGTAGAATCCATGCACTCCACCGCATACAACATGTGAGCACAAGTGGTCTAGTGAGCATACCTTTTGCCCACTACCTTCTCAATCACGAAGGCTACGGTCCTCAATGGACGGTCTAATATATGTTTGATGGGGATATTCCCTCCCTTGGATCTAGTCCCCACCACACAATACTCATCAATGAGATTGTCTATTGACATCTCACTACCCCTAGGACCTATGGGTACCACTGGACTCCCCCTCTGAGATAATCCAGTTAATAAATAGATGGTCTCGACATCTATGTTCAATGTATGGGTCCCAACCTAAAAGTGTTGTTGGTCGATATCCAACATACAAATCAAATACTCTAGTAATCGAACATATTCTCTCATCCGTGGAACCCTGAAATACTTTAGGAGTTCACATTCTCTCATAGTCCTCACAGTCATAGGATCAATTGCTGCTTGAAGGTCATCAAGCTCATGTTCTCTTTATTTCCATATCACTATTTTGGGAGTCAATTTCTTTCCAAAAACCAATGGGATATCCATTAGATGCCAACTAGACTCTAAATCAAAGAAAGAAATTGAAAAGTATTGTTTGGTTTTTGGTTTTTTGAGACGCCCTTGTCGCCAACGCTCTTTCCCCAAGGGAACAGAGCGAGGACACTCTTCCTCAAATTAGACAGAGCGCCTTTGGTGATTTTCTTCTTTTTAAGGGGTGTGATGATGCACATCCTGAAAGGGAGAAAAGAGTAGACATGTACATGCTCTATATCATGGGAAAACCATCTCAAAACACTAAAAATCTGACTTAAAACATAAAAATCAACCATGAAAGTGAAGGGATAGGGATTAGATTTTACCTAGTTCTAAGAATTCAGTTAGAGATGGTGTGTAGCTCTTGGAATATTCACCACAAAATCCCCTTCTTGCACAAGTTTTACCCATTGACAACAATAAGAAATTTATTACTATTCCACTATTTATATATTATTTTTGGATTTTTTATTGAAAATAATTCATGGAATATTTAAATTTTTAGGGTCTTTCGATATGTATTCCTATAGTTTTAAAGACAAACTTATTCTAAGATCATTTTTGAATATTTTAGGCTATTTTTGGACTTGTTTGACTACAAGTGAGTTCGTTTTTGTCTTTTTCACACTCAGAGTCAAGTTGAAAATGCACTGAGCATTTTTTATACCTTCAGCGTGCTTGTTAAACATTCAGTCAAGAGGTATCGAATATACGTTTACTGTTTTTTTAACTCATTCAAAATGGATTATGAGAAAAGAACCCCTTACGAAGTTACCTTTAAGCTCTTTTCAGGCTCCCTAAACATGAAAATATTTCCAAGCGAGCTTGATGTTTTCACGCTTGTAAAAGTATTTGAATGATTGTCTAATCGGTGATACTTTACCCATTTTTTTTCGGACCGACTGTTACGGAGAGAAATTCCTATGGCTTGGGGTACTGAAAAAAGAACCCCTTATGAAGTTACCTTTAAGCTCTTTTCAGGCTCCCTAAACATGAAAAGATTTCCAAGCGAGCTTGATGTTTTCACACTTGTAAAAGTATTTGAATGATTGTCTAATCGGTGATACTTTACCCATTTTTTTTGGACCGACTGTTACGAAGAGAAATTCCTATGGATTAGGGTACCACAATAGACAACTTGACTCCAGAAATCAATCATTTCCTATATGCAAGAGAAACCAAATATCTAACATTAAAGGATCTCAATTTGTACCTTATTTCGGACGGTTGATGTAGATCCCCATTGAGCTTTCCAACTCCAGCTTGTATTGATAAATTGTTATCTCAACACTCAAAAAACAAGACAAACATGATATATATAATTGTGCTAGACCTACTCTAGCATATATAATCAATAACATATAAGAATTTAAAAGCATCCATGGATCAAATACTCATTTAAATACACATTATTGGACAGGAAAAGATATTTTTATTGATATAAAACAGAGATTACACTAGTGACAACCTCTGTCGGCACATCTGCGAATCGAAAAAACCGAGTTCCCCACTTGGGCCTCCACCACTTCAATCCTCCATCTCTTGATAGAAATATCACAAGCTAAAGGCAAGCTTGGGAAGAACACAAAGTGCTCCAAGGGACAAAGTGATGCATACTCAAGTATAAGCTTCGGCAACAATGGACTATAGTTTTCTTGCTCTTCAATTCCTCCTTCTTCAATTTATCCAAAGGGTTCTTTATATAGCTCTTCAATGGGGTAATGGAAGGTCAAATCCGAGCGATCTCTAGGCATATGGATGGTCAAGAGACAAGTGATTCGGATCCACATCAAGGAAAACTACAAAATCATTTGGCCTTTTGCACACATCCCGATGTACACGGTTTTAAGGGTCAAACCCGTGTATATACGCGAGAAAGGGATTAAAATTCGTGTATGGCAATTATTGCATGTTTTTAGGGATGATCTTGGAAACATCAAAGGTACAAAAATGGTCCATGGGGTCTAAGGAGTCTGCAAAGGGACAAGGAAGGCCATAAAAGTGTGATTCACCATGTGTGGTAAAATCAGCTGTAACAGATGCCCCCTAATGTGTGAGGTCAGAGGGGTCATACGGTGGCCGAAATAAATTATAAGTCCATCCTAGAAGTGGAGTGATGAAGAACCCAGTGGAAGAACCAGCCATCCAATCAGTACAATACAATGATCAAACTCTGCACATAACTCCAAGTAGATGTAGCAGTCCCGGATACATAAGAGTACAATGGCCATGAATATGCATGATACAAAATATGACATGTGTGGTCATCGCCACGTACAATATAAATAGCTAAAAATCTCCTTGATGAAGATATACAAAGGATCATGATCTCCATGAAGGCTAAAGATATATAGTGGATCAAGATCTCCATATTGGTTGGAAATATCTGACATATACTAGAATCAAGCCACGAGAGCTGAAATCTCATGAACAATGGCACGATCAAGGAGGTATCATATATGAGATGCCACCAATCTGGAAGGTCTTCTACACAAACTACTACAAGTACATGTCCTACTATGTGAATAGAGGTGTCGAGGTTGAACATAGTAGTCTATCGTCTGATTACTGGTCATTGATGTATACCGTTAACAGACATGAGATCACCCACCAATAATGATAATGGGAATCAAGGTACTAGAGTGCAAACTAACAAGTGTGAATAAATGTGTTGAGGTCGAACACTTGAGAGAATCCATCGATCAGGGAACATTGATGTATTCCCAAAAACCTGTCGATGGCGAGACAACCTACCACTGATGACTGCAAGTCTCAAGGCACTAAAAAATGACTCTAGATTCCTATCCCAGAATAAATGATCTGAATTCAATGGGATGAAATCCGCTAGAAGGAGGGAATTAAGGCATCCTCCATCATCCAACACAAGGTACTCATCAAAGCTATATAATGTGGAAGGACTCGATCATAAGGTGCACGAACCAGTAACTGTACCGGGAATGGCCGACATGCAGAGTCAAGATAACTGAGGAATGGCTGACTCAGGTTTCAACTTCCTTTGAACAAGAGGATAAAGGAAAATGGTGACTGAATGTAGGCAGCACATACTCGATATACAAAACTGGAACATCTCTGCGACACAGGAGGCATCGACAGAGGCTCCATAAGGACTGGAAGCTTAACCAGTCGGTGGAGATAAACTTAGAGAAACGAGTACAACTCATAAATTCAAACTATTAACCCAACCAACAGATGTGATATATAGTGCTCTATTCGAAGGCGACACGACTCGACTGCTGCCAAAGATAACATCTTTTCTTGTCCGAATTTTTGGTTTTTTAATTTTTTTTGGACTTTTTCAAATATTTAAAAAGCTTGAAAAAGAATAAAATCGCTTTAAAGTTACAGACTAGGAGGAGACGAGTGTCAAATGGACAAACAAACTAGTTCCAAGCAGTGGAACATACCTATGCTCAATGCAAGGACACATGTGAAGGATAGCGACACTCAGGGGAAAGTCCCATGCTGGTAAAAATAGGGAATCAAGCTGCAAAGGATATATAAAATGGCTCTACATGGCTAGACATGAAACAAGCTTAGGTTATATGGCTGATACTCGAAGTCAGAGAAGCCGGTGTAAGGCTCAATGAGGCAGGCAAAGCTCATGAAAATGCAATTACAACTTGACATAAGGGAGTCCTGGGGAAGCAAGCCAGTAAAAGATCAAGAGGAGTACGAGGCTCTTACGAAATGTCATGGTGATACTATATAATGGACTCCCACACCCTAAAGGACAAAGTGTCGGCATGGGTGCCAAACGCAAACAAGGATCTAAATAGGGCACCCATGTAAGGTCAAACTCTACCATTCACATCATGTCACTTCTAAAACAGCAAGAAGGTTTCGTGATAGGATAGAATGGGTTCGTAGCTAAGGTTATAATAAAATGGTCATAAGGTCATGCAAAATTCAAACGAAGGTGAAATCTATCTTATATGCCAGTTTAAACATCATACCTAAAATTGACACGAATGGGTCAAAACAATGGTAGAAACAGCACTCAAAACAGTCTCCTACATCATCATATTAGTACAAAACGGTCCAAAGGTGTCAGAAACGGTCCAAAACTATAGAAAGGGGGTTAAAATTTTCAAAAATTTGAAAAATTTCTATAAATAGTAAAAAATTCAAAACATTATATATCATTTGAAATTTTTACCCAATTGAGCTCATAACTTCAAACACGATTTCTGGGAGTTTCAGCCGGCGGAATCCGACATCATTTTTTCCAGGTAACTTCCCATGCCCTGCTCTTTCATTTGCATGTAAATTTTTGTAATTTCCATGGTCAAAATTGATTTCTAGGCCAATCTAAGATATGCGCCTCAACCCACACAGAAATCATGGATTTTTCCGCGTATAGGGCTAGCTATACACGGAAAAATGGCTCAAAGTCGCGTATGCTACCTCCTTTAAGTTTTTATAAGACATGTAATGACAAAAACTTAAATTAAATGTGCAGGATGGTTCTAGAATGGAGGGAATGAGAGCATGAGGATGTAGAAGAAGCAGTACAGGGTGATCTAATGGCTCAACAAGCTCTTCGTGCATGCGAGCTCTACAAGTTTTGGTGTCTTGGGGGCTTAAGGGCCAAACCAAGACTGCTGCAGATGCTAGTAGACTACTGGGATCCTGACTCAGAGTCTTTCCAGATCGACGGGATGTCCCTCACTATAGAGGTGGAGGACATATACTTCATTACAGGATTGTCCCGACGGGGGAAAGTGGTGAGCCTACGTTCTCGCGGGCCCGGAGGTGGCCTCACCATAGATGAGTATATCGCTATATACTGTTATCCAGACATGGAGAAGGTTGGGAGTCAGATCCCAACAAACTCCATACAGGTACTGGGCCTAAAGGCCATACTACTGACACTCGGTAGGATAGCAGGGCTAGCCTCACTCCACCAGGCCTCGCGGCCCTTGATGTTCTATGCAGTGGAGTGCATGAGACCCATAGTTTATGATTGGAGTACTACACTGTTGAGTAACATGAAGCAACAGCTCAGCGACTGCAAGATGGGCAAGGTATGAAACTTTGGTTTCAGGAGTATACTGAGCACGTTCTTCTTTGAAGGTGTTCCGGGACTCAGCCCTAGAGTTGACGTTCCTCTTCATGGGGTTTGAGATTCATCCCAACGACATTGGGCAGATGTGATGCGTAGACTGGGTGGAGGTAGGGTGTCCCACCCCTATCCAGCTGACTTCTTTCCATGGTGGTGACTGCAGATAGTTGCCATCGATGATTACCCCTATGCAGGGATAGATTTTCGAGGAGATCTCGATATGCCTCTACCACCAGGGTCAGCATACGGTGACATTGGTAACGAATCCCAACCCTTTTGTTTTTAAAGTTTTTTGAATTATTAAATTTTTGTTTTTTTTTATATATAGACTCAAAAGACATGTTTTTGCGTGACAACACATAGTGACATCCTGTCATATGTATGCAGATGTAGGACCATGATGACCTGACGGTTTCCCTCTTCATAGACGGAGGGGAAGAGGAGATGACATCATGGGTGTGGATGCGAAGTGAACACTCCAAAGCATCCACATAAACTTTGTGCAGCTGACACATAGGGTACCTGTTATCTCTAGGGTTGTTTCACCTGTTTATTTTTATAAAAAAAATTGATTATCGTTGGTTTTTATTGTTTTTTTTGCTTTGTTTTATATTTTATGTTTGATTGATCTCCATTAGGGTTCCTTTCATTACCTAAAATCATTAAAAGCTTCATTCATAAGCCATGAGCCCATGTATGTGCAAGAAAGTATATGTTATATGATGAATTCTTACAACTGGCAACGTTTATCCAGACTGGCAGCATATTCTGAACTGGCAGCATTTTAATGACAGAATGTCCAAATGGAAAAAGCTAAAGCAGATGGGAAATTTTGAGGTTTCTAGTTATGGCGATATTGGAGGTGAGGCCTATGGAAAAGTAGGTCAATATACTGCAGAGAGAATGGTAATCATATGTCAGTGCGGAGGATGTGTGGCATACATGGTCTTCATAGGTCAAAAATTATCTTCCATCTTCACAGGATCAATTGATAAATGCCCTTTAATTATATATCTTCTGATTCCCATAGAAATTGCATTGTCATGGATTCGTTCCTTGTCATCACTTGCCCCTCTCAGCATTTTGGCTGATGCCTGCAATGTTTGGCCATGGCCATGGTCATCAAGGTTGATTTTCAGAGCTTTAGAGGATGGAATGAAGTCTTGGCTTTCGCTGATTGGGCGGTATGAATGAAAGTATACAAATTAATACGGTGTCCATCAATCCCATAAGGTTAAAACCCAGCGGCCATTTAAAGACATTTTAGTGGGGTTTTTGAGTTTTATCTCGAGAATTTAAACCTCACGTAATATGAGGGAGGTTCAAATCCCTCTGCTAAATCTCAGCAACGCAGTGAATTTATGTTGAGAAAGTTTGAAATCTAGCCAGCAGTGTGTTTAGAATGATACCCTCGGCCATTGAGTTGTCTGTCCGCATGGACACCACTTGCAGCTCCTTGCTACGAGAACTTCAGCATATTTGGGATGAGATTGGAGAAAGTGATGTCGAGAGGGACAAGATGCTTTTAGAACTAGAGAACGAGTGTTTGGAGGTTTACTGTAGGAAGGTGCACCAAGCTAGCCATGCAAGGGCACGACTTCATCAGTCACTTGCAGACAAGGAAGCAGAGCTTGCCTTTCTGATAGCTTCCATATGAGACAGGAATCTTAAAATACCAGGAACCTTGAAAGAGCAGCTTGCAATCATCACCCCACAATTAGAGGAGTTGCGATTAAGAAAGGAGGAACGCATTAAGTAGTTTACAGAAGTGAAAGCACAAATTCAGAAAATATCTGGAGAAATTTCAGGGTATTCTCATCGAAGTGATGTTGTAGTAAACTCAATCAATGGGGAAGAAGATGACTTGTCACTTAGAAATTTAGATGAGTATCATGCACATCTTCAAGCACTCCAGAAAGAGAAGAGCGACCGCCTTCACAAGGTACTGAAATATATAAATGAGGTGCATCATTTTAAAATTCTAGTGGCAAGCCTTGAGCACATTCGGTTTATTACCGAGATGAAATTGGGAACATTTCTACCTCACATTTGACAGCACTTGCAATGATTCCTGATTTCAAGGAGCTGAGTTAGAAATTTGATCTCATCATCTACAGACTATTAGGGATTTGGTCAATATCTTCCAGCAGCGTTTAAGCATTCAATGATACAGATGGTAGACACCTAAAAACAAAGAATTATTTTTATATTAATTGGCTGTTAAAGTTCAATGGTTTCCAGATTTCCAAGCATCGAATCATTATTGGACCAAATAATTTCAGATTTCTTGTAACTAGTTAGTTGATGTAATTGATATAAATTCTAGAATTGTTCAATGTAAACAGGGGGGTCTCGAGAACGCAGGGATTGCAGGTTGGCAGTTTTGGGAGTAATGCATGTCAATTGTAAACACATCTGTGTAGCATGAGCATTTTGCAGCTTCAGTAACAGGTTCTATTTCTGAATGAACATGATGATGATTTGCCCTTGTGTTATATAAATTGTCTTTCTGATAATTCTGTTATGTATATGGTCATTCATATTCCATTACACTAATTCTTATCTTGAAGAGACAGTTATCTTTTTATTTTATAAACATTGGAAGTTTCACTTCTTGATTTATGATCATAGTAGCCTGGGTAGTGAACTTTGTGATTGTCCATGTTATACAGCATCTGTTGGATTCTCCTGCAACTCTGATCCATACCAGCCTATCACTTCAATGCTTTGATCTTCTTATAGATACCTGTATTTACCAATCTGTGACATATACCATATTTGCTTATTGTATATTATGTGATGCATTTAAAGCTTTTGATTTCATACCAGAATTGTGTAATATGTACAAACAGTTATACTAGCCTAGTTCCTTCTAGTGCTGTGAAGCTCCATTAGCCTTGTTTGATACCAGTTTGTGATTTTAGTTTGATTTCATTTAATTTATACATTTTTGAACAAATATTTCCTTAAGATTGAATCCCGTAGTCTAGGTTCAACTTTAGGGATAACAGTACCCATGGTGCAGGTTGAGGACTTAACTGAGGCCATGTAGCGTCAGGTGGTGGGTGTACCACGAGCATGGGTGCGGTTGTTTCGATGGCTAGCTATAGCCATGGTGACTTTCCACGATCAGAACCCGCCTCCTCCTCCCTAGGATTAGATACCTGGGAGTGATACATTTTTGTATTACCGTGTATTTATATTTTGGTGGCTCGGAAGCCCCATTTTTGTATTATGACACTTATGTATTATCACATTTTGGATGTTTAATAAAAAAATTTTACGATGATTGATTTATTTATTTACATGTGTAAAAATGTATGTTTGTGATGAGATTATTGTCTATGAAACAAATTCCAATCTAACACATAGTTAGCATATGAGTCAGCAACTTGATTATAAATTCTTGGAACATGTATGTATGTTATGTTATCAAATTGTCGTTCTAACAATCTCACACGTAAGAATCTTCGTAATAATGTTGGATCCCTAACATGATACAAGCCATTAAGCTGTGAAACTACTAACTGCGAATCAAGACGTACTTCAAGAGAGAGAATACCATGTGAAATAGCATCCCATAGAAGCTTGATAACGACACTATATTCAACAACATTATTTGAAGAGGGACGAAAACATACGCCTCTTGAAGACAATACCTGACCCGTAGGATTATAAATCACCCAAGCAGCAGAGGCTGAGTGTTGAGTGTGACGGCTAGCACCATCAGCGAATCCTATGAAGGTGGAAGACTCCATTGACATCTGCCATAAGAAATGAAAGCTAATCACAAAATCCATCACCATAAGAAAAACCTAACTATGCAAAATACTATATAATAATATACAATAGTGAGCCCTGGCTGAGAATCATGCATAGTACTTTTTAAGATAGAGCCCATTTCTAGGCTCTGCCAAGGCTGTCCCTTTATAATCTACTAGCTCATATGCGCCCTTCTCTAACACACGTTTGACAATGTAAGGACCATGCCACATGGAATTAAACTTTCCTGCCCCCAAGGGTTCTTTAGCTTGATCCCACAAAAGGACCAAATCTCCTTCATTAAACCTCCTCGGACCACCACAAATTTATCATACTGGACCTTAACGCGATGCTTATTCACTTCTAAAGCCACCAAGGCATCTCGACACTGCTCATCAAGCTGCTCTAAGTGGACCAAACGTTCCTCCAATGGGGAAGTGTCTCGTAAGAGCTCTATGGATAGCTTTAATGAAGGGATTTCACATTCAATCGGTAAGACAGACTCCACTCCATGTACAAGCCGATATGGAGAAAAACCAATGGCAGTCTTAACCGCGGTCCTATAAGTCCACAAAGCAGGATATAACATGATATGCTAATTGATCTTGCTCTATGCGATGGTTCATTAGAGAATGGACTTAAGTAAATTGTTCACTGCTTCAACCTGTCCATTCGCCTAAGGGTAATAAGAATAGGAATGCTCTTTATTATACCCTAACTTCGAGGCCAACTCTTCCATCATCCAATTCTGAAAGTGCCTACCATGGTCAGTGACAAGCTCCTTCGGAATACCAAATCGAGTAATGATCTGGTTGAGTACGAAATGTGCGGCTGTCTCACCATCAGATTTAACCGTGGGCATAGCCTCGACCCATTTCGTGAAATAGTCAACAGCCACGATAATACGATGATGACCCCCAGCTGAAGCTGGGTTGCAATCCATGAAATCAAGCCCCCACTTAGTGAAGGGATCAACGGTGATAATTGGATGTAATAGGGTAGGACGTGAGCACATATTACGTGCAAACACCTGGTAAGGGTGGCACTTGTTGACCACATTTACACAATATTTAAAGATCGACGTCCAGAAATAACCCGCTCTCAATATTTTTTGGGCTGTAGAAATCCCATATAAATGACCACCACATGCCCCTCTGTGGCAATCATTCAACACGAGCTCAGCCTCCTCATGAGTTAAACAACGACGTAAAATGGAATCTACCCCACGACGGTACAATGTGTTATCCACTATAAGGTGGTTCTTGGATACGTGACGTAACCGTCGTCGTTCATCCCGAGAAAGGTGAGTAGGGACCTTCAATGTTTGTAAATATATGATGATATCCCCATACCATGGATCCAAAGTTGAGATCAGGAAAATGTGCTCGTCAACAAACGTATCTTCACAAACTTTTTCCTCCTTCTTGCTTGGGAAATCCGATATAAGCTCCGCAAAAATCAATGATTTTTTTCGATTTTGCCGAAACAAACTCAAGATCAAATTCTTTCAAGATGACAATCCACTTATTATACTTTCCCCCTATCATCCTTCTAATGAGGACGAACTGAAATGGATTGACATGGGCTACCACCAAGGTCTGGCGAAGGAGAATATAGTGTCTCAATCTTTGAACCGCATGAACGATAGCTAAGGCAAGTTTCTCCACATGGGAATAACGGATCTCTGCATCTATAAGGTTTCAGCTCAAATAATATATGACATGCTCCTGGAGCTCCTCATCCTCCTGAACCAAAACCATACCAATCGTCTCCATGGACGCGGCTACATAAAGTAAAAAGTCACAGCTATAGTTGGGTGGACTAATTACTGGGGCCGATGCTAAGGCTTGCTTAAGCACATCAAAGGACTCCTGGGCTCGCTCATCCTAGCAAAAGATAGTGTCCTTCTTCAAAAGACGCATAAAGCCTCTAGTCAAATTGGCAAAGTTGACGACGAATCTCTGGAAGAAATTTGCCATGCCTTGTAAACATTGAAGATGTCTAATGTTTCTGGGGGGGAGACAATTCAAGTATTGCCTCAACCTTTAAAGGGTCGACTCTTATACCCTCCTTGGAGACAATGAACCCTAACACATGACCAGACTTCACGCAAAAGATGCACTTATGAGGATTTAACCTAACCAAGTAATGGCGGCATCTTTCAAACACTAATCTCAAATGGTAGGAATGATGCATTCTCATATGAGAAAGAGCAACAAGGTCATCCAAAAAGACTTCAATAATTGATTTGAGATCATGGAAGATCAAGGTAGTAGCCCGCTGAAATGTGGCTCCGGTATTTTAAGGCCGAAAGGCATCTTCCGATATGCAAACATACCCCAAGTACAAATAAATGCAGTCTTATGTTGGTCCTTGGGTTTGATCTGTATCTGATTGTATCCGAAAAATTCATCCATAAAGGAAAATGCCTTGATTCCCACACACTCATCCAAAATTTGATCAATAAATGGTGTGGGAAAATTATCCTTAGGTCAGGGATGATTCTTGTCATGGAAATCAGTGCATATATGGATCGATCCCTATTTCTCATCCACCGGAATGGGGTTTGAAAGCCACTCTATCAAGGGAATGGGATAGATAAAACCGGTATTCAACAACTTTTCTATCTTAGCCTTAATCACGGGTGCTTTTCTCGGATTCACTGCACGCAAGCATTGTCGAATAGGCTTAGCATTGGGATAAGTTTTAATTTCATGTTCAACAATGTGAGGGTTGATACCTGGCATTTCCTCGTATGAACCTTTGAACAACTCGGTATACTCCTAAATCTCAGCATGGGAACATTCTACCCCAATATATACATCCTCAATCTTTCCAGAATCGCGACAGATATTGATAGGAATGGTAGGAGATATATTCGCCATGTTTCCATCAGCCATTGGACCAGGAGAGCTTAATGGAACCACAGGACTACCAATTCTCTCCCTAAGAATCTCCCTAAAGTCTTCACACTCTAAACATTCAAGCTCGGGAAGAAAATAATATCTATGATGCAACTCTTCCCAAGGTGGCTCAACTCCAGACATGGCCTCAATAATAGCTTCATCTAATGGAAAAACACTATCAAGGCAGTCATATGCATGAGAAGACTCGACTGCCCATGTAGGAAGCACATATGGGTCCTCCTCCTCTGTCTGTGAAGAGGAAGGACTAGGCTCTGCAACACATTCAAGATTCACTTGATATGCTATCATTGCTGTAGGCAACGGCATGTCCATTTCAATAGGCTTATATGAAGGACTCAGTGTAGGAAGAATCCAAGGACCTTCCATATGGGTAGTGCGAAAATACACCGATCTCAATGAAGATGAAGCCCAACCGAAACTAGACCCGATCATAAGAACATGTGCAGGACAACTAATTCTTCCCATAAGGGATGGATACATGCCCACACCCACACTCCTATTTGTCGGCTGAGAGTGCTCGACAACGGTATAGAAGCTTCTGAAGATGCGGTAACAAACGGATTCTTGAATGATGTTTAATCAATTGTAACTATCTTCCCATTAAATGGAAAGCATACAACTCAAAATATAGAAGAAGCTACGGCTTGCATACTATACATCCAATTCCTACCCAGTAACAGATTGTAGTCAAGGGGCGCATCAACCACCTTGACCTCGATCGCGATGGTCTTCCCTCCTAAACGGACTTTAAGAGAAGGAAGAATTACGTGCGGCCGAAACGATCTACCATCAAAAGCAGTCAACATGGTAGCAGATTTAGACAACTCAGGGGAACCCAAACGCTTCCAACATGCCAAAGACATCACGGAAGCAGCAGTGCCTTCATCAATCACAATGCATTTGACTATCATGTTAAGACATTCTACATGAATCAAGAGAGAAACATAGTAAGGAAAGCAAGGTTATAGTCCCGCGGTTTCAAATTTGATGACGGAGGAAGAGTTATCATCATTAACACGAAGAGCATAAATCAAAGCCTTCCTTTGTGAAGGACAACTCTGAAGTACTTCGAGTGTAGACATCGCACAAGGAGTGTGGCCCAAATCCTCGATAACTGAATAATTCTGGGTGGCTCGAGCATTAGGATGTTGCCCCGAACGCTTAAGGACCCCTTTAGGAATGCGAGGTGTAACTTTAGGTTTATCCATAGGGTTTTCAATATGCAAAATACTCCCAGGTGGAGCAGGTTCCTTTCCAAGGTCAGGTTGTGACGAACCATAGTCCTTCGCACGAGTCACAACCTTAGTAGCACGCACCATATTGATGCAGCCATGACCACTACTAGCTTCCGGGGGATCATGATCTCCACCAGACTGATCATGGGTCCTTGAATTCATGTTTTGATTATTGGGTAAAGGGTTGGTCAGTACAGCTGGACCCTGTGCTATGAACCTCAAGGCTTCTTCTATACGAGGGCACACAAGTGAGTGAGGTGGTCATCCTTACACAATTTTCAAGGAAACTTAACCTTATGTTTAGACTGCTTGTCCCCCCCATCATTACAGGTGTTCTTGTCATTAGAATTGGCATTTTCATTCCTATTCCCACACTTACAATTGTTTTTACCCTTCTTCTTATTCCTTCCGGTTTGTTGGTTACCCTTCAGGTCCGACGATTGCATCGAAATCACATTCGCCATTTGGGTGGGTTGAGACGAAGCCGTGGCTTGTCCGGAGACAGATTGGTTGATAGACAATTGACTCACCTATTTCACACTTGAATACGTAGGTTTGGTACTCATACAACCAACAATGCCATCGGCATGTGGTCCAGGTTTGAACTTAGGGTTGAAACTAGAACGTGGAGCATTAGGAATGATCTCATATAACAAACCAGATTGAGCATAAATCAAATCCAATTCCTACACCCTAAAAATGGCTTGTTCCTCATTCTGAACCCCGGATGTAGAAACATCCTCCGCTATATAAGGCAATAACGATTTAAGGAACCATTCAAGGAGAAACTCCGGTGGTATGAAGGCCTTAATCAATGTCTTCCGTCTACACCACTCTTGGATATGGTCCGAGATATGCATGGATTTGTCTTACCGAAATGTCGACAAGATTTCCATACCAATGTCGTAACACACTGGTAGCTGGAAGAGGTTGAGAAAAGTCATAGCTAGGTCATCGAACAAAAAGAATGCCCCCTAGGTAACTCTATGTACCATTTCACTGCATGCCCGGTGAGGGTGCGTTGAAATAGCCTTAAACGGATCGAATCTTCGTGTAAGGAATTAGAAGAGCACCAAAGGTCAAATGTAGTAACATGTTCACTAGGATATTCTCCTGGTTTGCCCTCGAATTTGGGAATGTCTGAGGGAAGCTTGGTAGGGACAACCAGCCAAGCCAGGTCATAAGATACGGGATCATTTGTTAGTCTCGACAAGTCAGGAAAATTTAACGTTGCGAGGAAAGGGAAATTAAATTGAGCAGGTTGATGCCATGCTCCCTGATAATTTTGTTTCACATAAGACTAATTACCGTAACCATGATGGCCATGGCCATAGTGCCCTCCTCCTGTTTAACCCATGTAGGGTGTCATGGAAGCACCATAATGTGCTCTACCTTGACTATTTGGAGCTACAAAGCCATAATTCGGGGAGTAAGTGGGTTTTTGATACCCGTACCCATAAGGTGAATAAATTTGTGCATATTGTGGTCCATAATATTGTCCATGAGAAGCTCCATAAGATGTCCCATGAGATGTCCCATGAGAGACTCCGTAAGTAGGAATATGAGGAATTCCCTGCGATAGACCATAAGACGTTCCAGAAGTAGGAATGTGACCTCCCAAGACAACAGGAGGTACTTGAATCTGAGACACAACTACATGAGTAGCAGCAGTACGAACATGACTAGTATCCACATTCCGGCCGGAAGGACCATGTGAATGAGGGAGAGGAATAGCATTCTAAGAACTAGGGATAGAGGATGAAGGGATATGTGAAGTGATGTAAGTGGTGTTCCCTATAGTCACTCGTCTTAGTTCTGGTACCCTAGTAGGACTACTAACACCAGGTCTAGGACGAATGTGTGATGTAGCCTCCACCGCCGGGATGGAGGGTGCAATGTGACTCGTGTTCCCAAATATATCCACATGGAAAGGAATAGGAGTGCCCCTAGGTGTAGTGTTAGGATCAAAAAATGACCACTTCCTAAGAGATTCTGAAAAATTATAGAGGAAAGATATAACTCCTCTCGACCCATCCAAAACATAATTTTCCTAGAGCAATTAAACCAACCGGAACCTCCCAAACCCCAATATCCTATACCTGCCACACAAAGGAAAGAGCAGAACCCAAACGATTTGGGGAGATAATTACCTAAGAATGAAGGCCCTCTCTGATAGCAATTGAAGATAAAATAATGTAAATCATGTCTCCTTGAGCAAAGGATAAGGCACATAAATTCTTATAATTTTGTAACACCATTACAAAAAAAAAATCCTCACTAGGTTTGTTAACTCCTGCACTTCAAACGAAGCTACAGAGTCCACCAAAACTCACTAAGAGTTGGAGATTCCCTGAACAAAAGACTACCCAATACCTCCTACCTTCCAATCTCCACACTCCAAACCGTCTACAACCAACATTGTTCAAATCATGGAACTATATGGACAAAACAAAATCAGAGACTTCCTTATGAAGATTTCGGACAACACCTTCATGTGCCCTGAGTAAATACCAGATTGTGAGGACCAAGACAACACTGAGATGTACAGTCCCCTAGACACCTTAATCATTCCACATTTCCTAAACAGTAAATGAACCTTTCCGCCATATGAAAATACTAAAACTTGACATGACTAAATGAATGGCATGAACTCAATGAAATGTTAACTTCTAATGGAGACAACAATGAGATTGATGTCCCCCTTATTTTCTAATCCCCCCTATAGGAATGATTGAGGCTTTATTTGAAAGTTCATATTCCACCACATTAAATTCATGTTGAACATGGAAGATATTTGTTGAATGATTTTTTTAGAGTAAGCCAATAATTCATTTGTGAATGCGCCCAACTCTTTTATCCTATTTTTTTTACGTCAACTAAATTGAGAATAATTAGGGAATACCCTATCACTATAAGCAAATTAATTCCAAAAGAAATTGATTCCTTTAATCCCAAATATAATGCGTAGTGTTCCACTTGATTATTAGTATTGATCCCTAGACCACAAGCAAAATAAGTACCTATATTTCCTCCATTGCAGGAAAGAAGTACCTAATTGTGTGCATCAAAATTTCATTGTTGTGGCGTCAAAGGTGTAATGATAATTCTTTTAACATAAATGAGAATATTTGTATTATATAAAATATAGGAACATTACAAATTCCCCCAAGGCCCAAAAAAATGCCAAAATTCCAAATCCTACTACCAAAATATTCATACTCAAGTCTAAAAATTGTTCAAACTTGTACAAAGAAATACATAGTTTTTCAAAAAACAGACTATCTCCTTTTATTGTGTAAACCCAACATATTGGCTTCATATAAAAAAACAAAAATACATAGGATACTATATTAAAAAAGGAAACATCAAATATGCACCAGAGTTCCTTCATCCATTTGAGACACCTCAGTCTACTCATGAGAGGGACCGAAGTCTTTTTTCCCAAGCGAATTAATATCAACTTGAACGATGTTGTAGTACGAGGGTTGGGGTAATTACCAGTAATACATAACTGTAGATAAAAGAGAGCATTCACATGATATGAACCATAATACATGCAAGAGTAAGTGGGACCACTATAACTAGCTAGTATTATAAATCATACAATATACAAGATACAATGAATAGACATATCCTTAGATACGGCTCACTAAGCTATTTTATACATGTTACCTTCATTTATTTAGTTACAACTATTAAGTCAATCGACCAACCGACCAATTTTACCGACTCGACCATAATCGGCTGGAGGACCTTGTTGACAAGTCGACTAGGATCCTCAAACATCTCCCCCACCAACAAAATCTTTCTTTGTATCGAAGAGAAGAGGGGAGTACAAAAATATGTTTATTATGGTTGTTGGTCAGTCGATGAGTTGGTAGTTTGGGATAGCGTGCTATAAGCTTTGATAATGGAATTGGTAGAGGAGGTGAGTTGAGACTGGAAATCTTGTCACTCGTGCAAAAGTGTTTTTTTGTTTGTGCTAACAATGATGAGATTGGTGACCTTGGTAATTCTTTCTGTAAGTTGTTCATGTTTGATATTCTATAGGTCTTCCCCTAAGTGCAATTGCTTATTATTTGTGTTGGTGAGCAATTTATCCATTTGAGATACCAAGCTATCGGCTTCATTCTATGTTGGTTGAGCATATTTAGACCGATGGAAAGCTTTGTTCTAGATCTCCTTGAGATTATTTTCTTCCATATTGATTTGTTTCTCAAGATTTGGTACGGTTGTTCTTTTGGAAGAGACTTTTTGTTGGAAGATAACATATTACACAACATACAAATTCATTGGTATGCATCTACAACAACAACATACTACAACCCATTAAAGCATTCATCATTCCATTTACTTATACAAAAGGAAACATATTACCATCTGTCACAACACATCACACAACATTAACATACACCATTAAACACATTGATATTAATGTGGAAACCCATATGGGAGAAAACCACAAAAGTGATCTTCATTTGTGAGTCGTGTCTAGAAGACTTATGTCTGTGCACACATCATGCAGACATCTCTTCATAGCCCCGTTTACATTATCTCCGTAGACAAATCTTGTGGATTAAAAATACATTTTCCTCATGACTCTTATTCATATTTCGTATTATAGTAAACAAACCTACCAAAACAATACTCGACCAACCCTATATTGTCTTGCAACAAAAAAACAGAACCAACACTCACCAAAAAGGTTCTTCAGATAGGGAACCACACCAGAACACTAAACCCGCAAGAGCTAAAAACTACCAGGTGCTACTAACATCTTCTTGTTGCTTTCTAATAACCTCTGAAAATCCCAACCCATTACATTATATAGGCTCTATTGGCTGCATTTAAATTCCCCCCACTACCCCTAAGTGGGACCGCTTCTAACTAACTGAGTACATTTATTATTTGTCCAAAAACTACCACAATCATTGGAGTTGACCGTTTCCACATCTGCTACGTTGCAACCCCAATTACATTGCAACTAGTTTCTTCACTTAGAACCAAAAATTGATCAACTTTACTAGGTCCAACATACTTCAAGGTGTTGGTCATCGATAACATCAATTTTCTTCTTGTCCTTCGACCATCGTTTCTTTTATTCTTTAAGTATGTTTTGAAGTAATGTGTCCAGTTCATTACCCTTAGCATAGGTGACGATCTAAAATATAATCTGGATTTTTTTTGCTTTTTTATCTTCTTGTTTTCCTATACTTGATCTTGTTGTTGAGTTCCTATTGAGGGAGGACTTGTTGCGAAGTTCTTTCCCTTGAGATTGTTCTTGAGTTAACTAGTTTTCAAACCACATCTTGGAAGCCCTAGGGCCTTGAATGCATCCTTGAGGATGAAAATATTTAAAGTTATACATGTGATAAATGGACTTAGCTACAAATGTAGGGTCACCGACTAGAGGTATTTTGTACATTTCCAACAAGATAGGAAGAGTTGGGAACCTGATTGGTGACCTTGTTTCTTAACACTTTTCACAAGTCAATCGGATGACTTCGACCAAATATTCTTCCCAGTTGAATAGCTTTGATTCTTTTGCAATAGCCTTAACTGCTTCCATCATATCTAGTCAAATTTCGGATGGTCGACCTATGCTTGTTAGACGGATGGATACAATGATGGCAGCATATTTGTATGTCTAGTATTGGATTTTATTGATAACTAACCCTTGATAATTCTTTCCCTTGGGTTAACATGTAAACACTTCTACCAAATTTGGCTTGACATAGACTTGTACTAGTGGTCTTTGATTTGGGAGGCCAATGACAACAATTATGAGAGTGATATTGATTTTGAATGCTTCATCTAATAAGAGCTTTCCATTTTGATATCAACTGATAATATACAGAGCAATGAGGTCTTTAAATCCATCAAATCTATCTAGCAAAGTTGCTCCCAAATAGTGACATATTTTTACTACTAATAGTTTGTTGGCATCTTTAGTCCATTTATCATCTCAAATTCCCCACTTCCTTAAGTTTTCGTAATGCTTTTTCCACTTATTTTCTTCTGTTATGTCCTTTCTAATTATGAGCAATCAGTCTTTTAAAGGTACCATGGCGGCGTCCTCTTCTTCCTGGTGCATTTTCTCTACAGCTTTCATGGACCTGGTCAAGGTTATTTTCTTTGGGGCCATTTGCTTTGCAGTTTTTGGTGATGAAAGAGGGTATGCAATCTCTTGGGTTTCATACTTGATGTGTGAATGCTCCAACTCTTTGCAAAGTATCTCCTAATTGTACTCTAGGTCTCCTTTTATAGGCTGTTGGTGGAGAGCGCCATCAATTTTAGTAGGTTAATGAATTCAATAAGGATTTTGTGCTACCCAACTGGTTCATGCATGTGGAGTGTTATTTTTCATGACTCATTCATCGATCATCATGACTTCCTCATTGGTGTCAATCATAATGGACTTCTCGTTGGGAGGGTTGACTCATGTCCTTAGTAGTTAAATGTTATTTTGTTCGTCGATGGCCAGGTTCTTGACAACAGTTAGAAATGGTTGTTTCTTTTTGGTTCATCTTCTAGTCAGGGTTTCCTTGCTCGTCCTTATGCTTCCTTCTATTATCCATGTCTTAGACCCATCTTGTATAATTTTGTTATTAAGTTAGTTTGCTATAACTAATTTTTTCTTTTAAATACTAAACTAATTATTACAAAACTTATAAATGATTACAAAACCTAGGGCATGACATTTAACCAAAGGGTGATATGACCATTTAGTCAGCATTGAGCTTGTTTTATGCTCTATATATTTTGAGTCTGGAGGCATTGACTATTTTTCTAAAGATCTTCCCTTGTAGTTTTTTTAGTCGAACCGATCCATTATTATTTAATTCTTCGACTATGTATGGTCTAAGCCAAACTATATGCAATTTATTTGGTTTCACTTTTATTATATTGCCATAGAGAAATTCCATATCTCTAACTAATATGTCTTTCATTTTTATGTTGCAGTTGTGACATGCTTTGTGTTGTTGCTTCTGGATTTCTTGGTGATGGATTGCTATCTATCGTTTCTCCTCCAGTTTTGATAAGTCAAAATTTATGTCTTCAACTGCTTTGATATTTTCAAGATGAAGTATGTCTATGATTACTGGTGCTTATTTTATGAAGTGGAGGGGTATGAATGGTCCTTATCCATAAACTAATTTAAATGGTGTATGTCTGTTCGACTATTTGTAAGTTGTGCGATATTCCCATAAAATAGTAGGTATCATCTCATCTCAGTCATATTTTTTGACACTGCATAACTTTGTTAATCATTTATTTAGAGTCTTGTTAAATGATTCAACAACTCCATTCGATTGTGGATGATAAGCGGTGCTCTTTTGGTGGTTTATCATGAATTCGTTTAGCAATATGGCAATGGTTTTGTTGACGAAATGTGTTACCCTACCACTAATGATGGAGAGAGGGCATCCAAATATTGTGATAATGTTATCATATATAAATTTGGTTGTGACTTCACTAGTACATGCTTCGACAGGTTTTGCTTTAGTCCACTTTGTCACATAGTCAACTGCAGTAATAATGTATCTTGCACCAGTTCTTCAACCAGGTATTGGGAATGGAATGACAAAGTCGATTGCCCACATTTCAAAAGTTAAACTTGGGTTTAAAGAGACTAGAGGCATCTCATTCCTTTCTATCGATCAAACTAATATTTGGCATCTATCGCATTTTTTTACTTGCATTCTAGAGTTTTTCTATAGCGTTGGCCACCATAGGTCGGATTGCAATTTTTTTTTGGTTGTCGTGTCAGCTTGATAGTGTCCTTCAGCAGGTCCATTGTGTGCTTTCTTGATTATAGCTTGTCATTCATGTTCAAGAGCACATCGTCTAAGTACCTCATTTGGTCCAAGTTTGTACAAAAATCCATGTATGAGAGTAAATGGTCCAACTTTCATGGAATGTATTTTCTTCCTCTTTTTTGTCATTCCTTCAGGAGCTTGAACTTGATGTATAAATTGTGCTATATCTTCTAGTTATGTCAGAACATCTTGGGTTCTAAATGTGTGTGTGTTTGGTAGCTGATCGTCAATTTCCACATGATCTTCCCATGTTTCTATCCTTTATAAGTGGTTGAGTCTGACATTACCTTTTCCTGGTCGAACAACTATTTCAAATTCAAATTCCTGAAATAACATAATCCATCTACATATCCATTCATGATGGAGAGGTTTATTTACCAAATACTTATGTGCTTGATAGTCTGTATACAATGTAAACATATAAGCTAGCAAATAATGTTGATATTTTTGTAAAGCAAAGATCATTTCATAGTTTCTTGTTATGTAGCAGAGTAGTTCTTTTCTACTTTATTGAACCTTTGACTGACATATGCATTGGGATAATCCATTCCATCTTTTCCTGTTTGTGTAAGTATCATGCCAACTACGACTCTAGAGGTGACAATATGTATATGAAACATGATCGACCAATTTGGGAATTTGAGTATTGGTGCCTCAACAAGTTTCCGTTTTAGCAACTCAAAATATTTTGCACATTCTTGAGACCATACAAACTCTTGGTTGTCCTTCAGTATATCCTTTATTGGATTCGTCATGTAGGAGTAATATATTATTAATTTTGTGTAGTATCCTGTATGGCCAAGACGTATCCTTACTTTCTTAGGACATCATTTCTTCGAATGCCCCCCAAAGTATGAAAATAGAGGAATGTAATAGGTGAAATGCTTTGCTATATTTTGATCCAATATCAAAGGAAAAAGAGAGGCGAGTCAATAGTTGACACAAGACCAGTCACCAACTATTTGACTCAAACATGGTTACAGACCAATAGACTGCAAATCCATGTATAATGACCATGTCATGGCTATTGATAATACACTGTAGATCCATGAACAACAAGACTGAAATTGGAACATGGCTATGGAACATACAAATTAGATCCATGTTATCCTAACTCAATATTAGACATAGCCACCGAACATACAATGTATATCCATGTCATAAATTCAAATAATACTCCATCACAACAAGAGGATAGGCACATCTTTAGGTGATTACCTAACCACTCAAGGTATTCATTCCAATCCCCAACGATATGATTATAATCATGCAAATAGATGTCCTAATGTCGAACATGGAAGAAGCCACTTGATCACTGGTCATTGACATATACCATTAACAGTGTGAGGGAGATCACCATTTATGTCAATGTTTCCCAAGGTATCTTGGTACATTCCTCCAAAGGTGAATAGAGGACTTGTAGTCGAACACTCGGCGAAATCCTTCAATCAGAGGCCATTAATGAAATCCCACTGTTGAAAGTGAGGAAACTTGCCATTGAGGCATACAGGATTCAAGGTAATTTACTTGGTTTCTAAGTCTAATTCTTGGACGATGTGTTAATGTCGACAGGAATAGACTTGTCGACGGAGGGCCTTCATGATTACCTCATAATCGACACGAATCAATGGAACAAAAGATGATGTTGGAGTGATGAAAAAAACCATAGGACTAACTCAGATATAATAGACTTGAAGGAAGGTAAGGAAACTGTAGAGGTAGATTGTAGAGGAGGTTTCCCTTTAACATTGAATGACACAAAAAAATGACCTGGCAGCATTAAATCAACGAGGCAGAGACCAGATGTAATGCAAGGATATGACTATGCATTCTTTGAATTGACTCAAAAGAGTTAAATGACTCACAAAAGTGGATCGACTCGAGGGAAATATGAATACCCAAGTGTTCAGAAATAAAAATGAAGATAGGTGCCATGTTCAAGGGTGGACTATGAGCTTCCATATATACAAATGAAAGAGATTCTCCATTCCCTTAATTTCCCCATTGTGAAGGATGAGTACCTATTTTATTTTTAATGATCTTGAAAAGGGTAAGAAACGCTCGATGTAGCTCATCAAGTGATGAGTCCATTCTCATATGTTTTATGAACCTAAGAAAGGAGGGGCTCAATCCCAGAAAGGGTCCTTCATCATTTGATTTTATGAGTCTGATGAAAGTAAACTTAGTCGTTGTTTCATGTTTAAAGAGTTTGAAATGACTAAGAAGATTTTAGGGTGGAATTTTTCGTAAATTTAGTGCCCAAGGCCTGAAAAAGTGTAAACTAATGCCCAAGAGAACTCTTCTAGTTGTGACAAACTAGAGTATACATTTTTTTGTAAATGAGTCCTGTAGTTCCAAAAAAAGGGGTAAAGTATCACCGATTAGACAATCATTCAAATACTTTTACAAGCGTGAAAACATCAAGCTCGCTTGGAAATATTTTCACGTTTAGGGAGCCTGAAAAGAGCTTAAAGGTAACTCTGTAAGGGGTTCTTTTCTCATAATCCATTTTTAACGAGTTTAAAAAAGCAGTAAACGTATACTCGATACCTCTTCATTGAATGTTTAACAAGCACACCGAAGGTATAAAAAATGCTCAGTGCATTTTCAACTTGACTTTAAGTTTGAAAAAGACAAAAACAAACTCACTCGTAGTCAAACAAGTCCAAAAATAGCCTAAAATATTCAAAAATGAGCTTAGAATAAGTTTGTCATTAAAAATATAGGAATACATATCTAAAGACCCTAAAAATTTAAATATTCCATGAATTATTTTCAATAAAAAATCCAAAAATAATATATAAATAGTGGAATAGTAATAAATTTCTTACTATTGTCAATGGGTAAAACTTGTACAAAGAAGGGGATTTTGTGGTGAATATTCCAAGAGCTACATACCATCTCTGACTGAATTCTCAAAACCAGGTAAAAGATAAGCCCTATCGCTGCACTTTCATGGTTGATTTTTTTGTTTTAAGTCAAATTTGTAGTGTTTTGAGATGGTTTTCCCATGATATAGAGTGTGCACAGGTCTACTCTTTTCTCCCTTTCGGGATGTGCATCGTTGCACCCCTTGAAAAGAAGAAAATCACCAAAGGCACTCTGTCTAATTGGAGGAAGAGTGTCGTCGCTCTATTCCCTTGGGGAAAGAGCGTTAGCGACAAGAGTGTCTCAAAAAACCAAAAACCAAACAAAACTTTTCAATTTCTTTCTTTGATTTAGAGTCTAGTGTTTGGAAAGAAATTGACTCCCAAAATGGTGATATGGAAAGAAAGAGAACATGAGCTTGATGACCTTCAAGTAGCAATTGATCCTATGACTATGAGGACTTTGAGAGAATGCGAACTTCTAAAGTATTTCAGGGTTCCGGGGATGAGAGAATATGTGCGATTACTAGAGTATTTGATCTGTATGTTGGATCTCAACCAACAAAACTTTTAGGTTGGGCCCCATACATTGGCCATAGATGTTGAGGGAATCTATTTATTGACTGGATTATCTCAGAGGGGGATTCCAGTGGTACCCACAGGTCCCAGGGGTAGTGAGATGTCAATAGACAATCTCATTGATGAGTATTGTATGGTGAGGACTAGATCCAGGGGAGAGAATATCCCCATCAAACATATATTAGACCGACCATTGAGGACCATAGCCTTCATGATTGAGAAGGTAGTGGGAAAAAGGTCTGCTCACTAGACCACTTGTGCTCACATGTTGTATGAGGTGGAGTGCATGGCTCCTACTATATTCAACTAGAGTGAGGGGCATCTAGTAAGTCTTAAAGATTAGTTGACAAAGTGTCGGAGGGGGGAGCTCAAATAGTTTGGCTACGGGGCAGTGGTGGTGTCCTTCTTCCTTGAGCGGGTGCCACTAATGAGACCATAGATGCCTTTTAGTGGGCTAGATGTTGAGGCTCCTAGGATGTCTAGGTGGGTGGAGGCCATGGCCATACATGGTGGCGGTGGAGGCCCTAGAGTCGCATATGGGGCAGTCTTCTTTCGTTGGCTGCGAGGCCAACTACTGATGGATGAAGACTATGCGTATACTAGAGAAGACTTCATGGGTGACCTTGACCTTCCATTACCCGAGGGTGATCATTGGGATGATCGAGGTATGAAGCATACCATTACATGTTTTTTTTTATGATATTATAGAGTCGTTTTTTTAATTTATTTCAAATGATACTGAGACAGACAATATTGTTTTTGTAGATATAGGACCTTCCCGTCCAGTGGGAGCCTCGCCCATAGAGAGGTGATGAGTAGTGATAGATACAGATGTCAAAAATGTGGAGGCTGAGGAAGAGCTCCAAGAGATATATGAGAACCTTCAATGACTAATTGTGGGAATACCCAACATCTCGATAGACAATTTCCCAGGCACTACCAGTGTCGCACTACAGGAGTATTTGGACGTTTTGGGAGGATACTCCACCGAGTGTCCCATGTTGTGATGTGTGTTGGAGGATCCTAAGTTGGTTATGCTACTAGATCCTTCAGTTGACTGGAGTGTAAATATGTCGATCTCATAGGTTGTGTGGCTTGGTTAAACCAACAGGTAGTTATGTAACTATTTATTAATCATGTATATAGGTTGTAGAGACAGATAAAGACTTGGTTCAATTTTATGTATGAACCCACATGTGTTCTTGATGAATATAAGCTATTTTTATTTTGTCTACCATTCCTTGTCTCTTGTTTATATCATTGTTATATGAATCTGTATAAGTATCATTGGTAACCTTGCAATCTGATTGATTACAACATTGGTTCTATTGCTAGTGGTACATGTATCAGATGAAAATGATTATTACTCGATGATATCAAAGCAGGGTATTAAGGATTGGTGGGAGCGTAAAATAATGAATTACCTGCAAAATTATGCTAGAATAAACAAGTTGACTATTTCTCAAGCAAAGGAGAAATTCTTCTCTGAAACGCATGAAAATTTTGTCGAGTTTGTCCCTCATGCACTAAAGAAGCTTCCGGATGAAATATATGGCAGGTGAAAAAGAACGTAAGTTATGCTAGAAACTAACAAGAGGAGGTCACACAAATTTGTTGAAGTGGTTGGAAAGAATTGCTGACGAATTATGTAAGGAGCGAGCTGTCGAAGAATGAATCTCTATCGATAACATCAACGAGAGATTCTATAACGAACTCACTGAACAATTCCTTTGTTCTATGTCGACACTTTTGTTTATATTCCTGATCGACAAAGGTGCAAGACACATTGTCGAACCTCACCCACTGTTGCTAACACCACCAAGAAACACAAATTGAGAGGCCAAGCAAAAAGAGTGGGAGAAATTCATCGAAGAGAGAGAGTGGGAGTACTTCCTAAAAAAATAATCAGTTCCATCCTAGCTTTCTAAAAAGATTTTGGGTCAGAAATGGGGGGGTAGCTGGTCATGTCCCGAGTAAAGTAGAGAAATAAGCAATCGACCCATGAAGAAAACAAGAGGGACAACAATGAAAAGTCAAACCAAAAAGGAAAAAAATAGAACAATCACACACAAAAGCATTCTAGATATACAAAAAATAGATTGAGAAAAGAGGACAAAGAGGCGAGAATAAATCAAAGAGCAAGTTGTTGTACTCTAGCAAGAAAGAATGATGAGTTGAGTGATAAAACCAAAAGAAAATATTCCAGAGTCAGGTCATGACCGAGAGGAAGAGGGAGTTGATGAAGATGTGTCACCCATGGAAGAATACTTATGGATAGAGTGGGGTAGAGATCCCCAAGTAACCATACCTCTGAATATAATTCTGTATTCCTCGTCAAATATTACTTAGAGTGCCCATGTGCAAGACATTGTTCAAGAATATCTAGGACTACAAGTTGGCCAAGTAGGCATATGGAGTCGACTAGATGGTGAAGGAAATATTGTCAACCATCTTTTAATTTTTTGACCACGAGAAAGGAATTGGGTTACTTTTCAACCTTGTTCGTCCAATCATAGTTTTCACCTACTTTACTCTAAACATGGAGGAGCACCCCCCAACCAATTCCAACTTTAGATAACTCACCAAACCAGTCGGTATCATCAGTAAGAGTACCCTAGTTTGAACAAAAGTTTACTTGGGTATCGACAAAAGCAACTGACATAAAATGACTTGTATTCAAGACTGAACCGATTAATACAAGAAACATTACCAACGGAACCGAAACTTTCGTAAAAAATAGCTGTGAAAAGAGCTCAGTCACAGAAAGTGACCCATCACCACCACCACCTCCACCAACTAAAGAAGACGAAGATGTTGAAGACATGGCACACTGATCACTCATATTCCCCTCTATAAGAAATACAAAGGCCCCAAATGACACTAGTTCGTTTGCAAGTTGATATGGGAGGTGAAAGTTGTTACCAGCGAAAATCGTCAAATGGCACAGTTTGTTGATGCTCTTCGAAAGAGATCACTAACTTGGTATATGACCTACATCGATAAAACGTTGAACATGACAAAAGGTCAAATTAAGAAACAATTTATGACCTTCTTTAAAACGCTCGACGCAAAGCATATTGCAGCCAAAAAGATGAAGACCACAGCTCAGAAACTGAATGATATAGTTCAGGAATATGACAAAATATTTAAGGATTTACTGAGCCAATTGGAATATAATATTGACGAACAACTATTAATTCAGTGCTTTGTTGGTGGAGTACTACATAAAATATGAATGCATATTCGACTATACAATTTCAACACATGTGAAGATGCACTTACAAAAGCATTGCAGATCGAAATGGAGGAGGATTATCCTATAAATCTTGCCGATCGACGTATTGAGGAACAATTGGAAATCATGCAAAAATTATGATTTGCGCTTGGTCATTCTTAGAATTTTTTGAAGGTGGTGTAATATATGTTCTTGTAATTTATATTTTCTTTGATGTTGATAAAATTTAGTACCCCATGGTTCTTCTTATACGAACTCAAGGAATTCAAAAATTATTTTTGGCCATTTTTTCCAATTTTGAACATGCAAAACACTTAAAGGAAAAATACCTTACTAATCAACATATGCATTTTCAAGCTTGGTGAAGAGCTGCTAACTATGTATGATGATATTGGAAAAAGCATGCCTTAATTCCTTGTAATGATCTAATATGAATTATGCATACCCAACAAGGTCCTATCTGAACTTTTTTATCATGAAGCAGGTAGAACTAAACATGCGTTTGTTAGATATTTCGTCCTTGAGTGAGGGGGGTTAAATAAGATTAGATGAAAGTGAGACATCCAGTAGGTCTACAAGAGTTATATCAATAAGATGTCAAAATATCATAATAAAATTCTATAAATGCATGGAATATTTTCTCGCTAAAGGGGGGTCATGTTCCTATGTTGATGAGACAATAGGCGACATCGAGGTTCCCTTGAGGTACAAAAATTTAGTGAAATAATGGGTACCCAAGGATATTCCTGAACTAAACATAGATTTTTGTGTGAACGAGAGGATATATCAAATTACACCATCGTCCTTACATAGTTTGGGGTTTTTTTGCATGGATGGCATAAAGGTCGGGTATGACAGATGTACAAAATTGATGGAGTATGGACCCTATTGCAAATACAAATATTGTATGCGCCTGGTCCAATATACACAAAGTATGCACATATATGGATTGTCAGCAAATTATTTACAGCTGAAAGACAAAGATCAAAATAAAGGAGCAACGTTGTACATTGACAAAAGGCTAAAAGCCATAAGAAATATTACGGGGTGTATAAACAGTACACAACCAAGGTCTACAATTAAGAAACCCAGCTGCATATTTGAGGGGCATGAAGGAAACTGTGTTTTTGTATGTGCTATTAAATCAATAGTTGTAGGGGAACAATTGCTTATTAGTTACAATTTGAATCGTGTAGATACAAACAAGGTTACAATGGGATTGGTACATCTAAGAATTTACCCAACCTTTTATTAATTAATTTAACCTCTTAAGGATTTTTTGTTACTCTATTGCTATATTGTGTTTAAATTTTTGATATTTACTTTGCAGGGTAGTGATTGGGGCATCTCCCCAACCACTGGTCAGAGGAGTACAACTTCCTTGAGGAAGTAGGTATACATCTTTATAATAGTACAAATATAATTTGAAAAGAGTTTTTTTTGTTGTGTTTTTTCATGAGTATATTTGTTTGGTTTATATAATGTTATCTATATATTTAACTTTTGAGCATTCTTCTCTCTCTCGAACACTGAATATCAATGAGATCTATAAACAAACAAATTATATAGAATATTTTTATTATATTAAGATGTTAATACTAGTGTTAAATATAAACAAATAAACTATATAGAATATTATTGTTGTTAACATTATATATAGTCCATAAGTCGGTTTACGGTTAAGTCAGTTAGAACAATATAAGCCATAAGATTACCCACCAAATAGTGTATAAGGTTTACGGTTAAGTCAATTAGAACAATATAAGTCATAATATTACCCACCAAATAATTGGTTTTTGCAACCCATCACTGACAAATGTTGTTATTGGTTTTTTGCAACCCATCATTAACAAATTATTTGGTTTTTGCAACCCATCATTGACATTGAAAAATGTTGGTATTCTTTCCAAAAGGGTAGGGGCCTGATAAGTCATCCCAGGTGTAGAAATTATAAAGCCTTGATGGCATAAGGAATTTCATAAACAAGCTAAGGATCTAGGCACACAATTAACCTCACAGAGAATTGTAGAGAATTAGCATAAGGAGAGAAGAAGAAGAATTAATGAACACACATTAATGAATGATAAATAAATGATAATTGATATTATTACATAGGCAATACATCCTTATAAAGGGAAATAGAGTTTCTAGAAGACAACTCAAGCTAGCTCATAAAGCAGGCTTACTAATTATGATAAACCCCATAGTTGGCTAAACCACTTTTCCAATCTACCAAGCACCTCACGAATTAGCAATAATAGGTGTGAGTGATGATGAGTGAAGGAAAGACTTGCTAATCCTAGAATATGGAGAGAAAATAATGGAGGATGGGTTGGCAACAAAAACTGCCAATTTCCTAGTTGACTAGCTTTACCTTATCCACAGAAAAGTAGGATAAAACAGAATAAAGCAGAATCTAATGTAAAGCGCAGTTACCAATTCTGGATGGCCATAAAGTGGTCAATATCAACCCAGAATAAAAAATAAATCATTCCTAGGATATATATGGCAAGTGTGGACTCTAAGGTGCAAGTGGATGCCAACTATCTAAGCTAGTGGGTAGGAAATTAATCAAATAGTGATTAATTATTTTATGAGTGGGTTTATGATATTCCAACACCCCCCTTTAAGCCTGACTTTATGATGATATATCTGAACTAATCAGAAATATATATGCATATAGGGCCTAGCAACAAAGCTATGGTCACCCTTTTTACAATTTATCTTGTCCAAAGAAATGAGGAAAGAGGCAAAACCTCAAGGGGAAAATCGTCCCTCAAGAAAGGACATGAAAAGCAATACCAAAAAATGTTGAACTGCTGGTGTTGCTGCTGCTCCAAACTAAATGCTGATGTCTGGAGGAATCTTCTTCTTGGGAAGAAGATAAATCTATTGATCACCTGGATCAAGGATAGTTGCAGGATGGAAACTAGGATCATGTAGAACAACTGAGATCCAATGATGTGAAGGTAATACTGAAGGATATTGAGACTTGTAATCAGCTCCAAGATGATGAGATGAATTGAACTTCAAACCAGTAGAGGTGAAATGAGCTCCAGATAATTGAAATAACTGTCAAAGCAAATGTATAATGTCTCCATCTTCATTTACATAGAGAGGATGTGTGCAAGTGATCTTGTGGGAACATAGAGAAGGAATAGGATCAAAGAGTATGAATGCATGGGCTCCATGGGTTGATCCAGCTTCCAAATAATCTAAGAGATCACATATAATCACAACAATAGACTCATGGGAATATACTAGCAAGGAATCCTCTATGGTAGAAGTATGAGAGGAGGAAAGATAGTGATGTTCAAAATCTTCAAGGAGGCTCTGAGAATGAGTGCCAAGAACAAAGGAGGAGTTGCAAAAGAACATGGTATCAAGTATGGTAAGTGGTAAGAAATTAAAAGAACTTGATTTGGCTAAGAAAACATCCTAGAAGTCATTGGGTTGTGCACCATCAAGGAGAGAGGCATGCACAAAGTGTGAGAGGTCTGGCATATGGATCTCAAAATCCATGATAGAAGACATAGAGAACACTGAATGTGTGTGTGAATCATCGATAGAAATAGCATATCCATTAGTCACTTATTTTTCATCAACAACATCATAAGAAGATGAATCAATATCTTCTACTTCAAGAGACACAGAAAAAGATGGCTCTTCAATATTTTCTTCTTGATTGAAAGAGGAAGCATTCGAATCAAAGAGAGTAGTAGCAACAAGAACTGTATGAGAAACTTCTTCTTCATGATCAACTTCATCCAAGACTGTAGAGGTTGAGACATATTGAGAGAGAGAAATCATTGAGGAGCTAGAGGCACTCTCCACATAGCTAGAAGGATCCTCATTGTCCTTTCCCAAAACTCTATCCAATGTTGTCCAGAGATCCTTTGGGTATTCAACAGAATCAATAAGGTAGTGCATGCTTGCAGAGATATATAGATAAATGGCTCCAATTCCTCTATCACAGTCATTCAACCAGTCACTTGGCTCTTCATAAGACTCTTCATCAGCTCCAATAGATATCTCATAGAGACCTTGCCTCTTTAGATATGAAATCATCTTCAATTTCCACTATGAATAGCTTGTGAATGGAGAAAGAAGAGGAACTTATACTCTTGAATCCATTCGAAGTTGAACCTGCAAAATAAACCTGCAAATCTAAAAAGGAGGATTAATTAATGAACTCTCAAAGATATGATATCATGTAGAGATTTGATATCCTGAGCTCTGATACCATGTAGAAATTCTAAAGCCTTGATAGCATAAGGAATTTCATAAACAAGCTAAGGATCTAGGCACACAATTAACCTCACAGAGAATGGTAGAGAATTAGCATAAGGAGAGAAGAAGAATAATTAATGAACACACATAATGAATGATCAATAAATGATAATTGATATTATTACATAGGTAATACATCCTTATAAAGGAAAATAGAGTTGCTAGAAGACAACTCAAGCTAGCTCATAAAGCATGCTTACTAATTATGATAAACCCCATAGTTGGCTAAAGCACTTTCCCAATCTACCAAGCACCTCACGAATTAGAAATAACATGGGTGAGTGATGATGAGTGAAGGAAATACTTGCTAATCCTAGAATATGGAGAGAAAATAATGGAGGATGGGTTGGCAACAAAAGCTGCCAGTTTCCTAGTTGACTAGATTTACCTTAACCACAGAAAAGAAGGATAAAGCAGAATCTACTGTAAAGCACAGTTACCAATTTTGGATGGCCATAAAGTGGTCAATATCAACCCAAAATCAGAAATAAATTATTCATGGGATATATATGGCAAGTGTTGACTCTAAGGTGAAAGTGGATGCCAACTATCTAAGCTAGTGGGTAGGAAATTAATCAAATAGTGATTAATTATTTTATGAGTGGGTTTATGATATTCCAACACTGGGCTCTGGGTTGGTGAGCTTCTCATGGATTCCAAATACTCAGAGCCCCCACATACCCTTTGCACTACGCATTGATCAACATTGCTAAGGTTGGGCTTTATAAGCACAAAATAGATCAAATTCTCTATCAATGTGGGACAAATCCAAAACACCGACTCAATCTACACCATTCCTTCCAAATCTGACTATTGCTGAGTCTCATGGATGAATTTTGTTGTAGATTTCATTTCATCAATCGCCCTGCTTCCTGCACCGATCACCAGTTCATTTCATCGATCACCCTGGAATGTAATCAATATCGATGGCTGGATTGGGGTTTAAGTAGATCAATTGGTGAAAAAATATGCCCAACTTGGTGTCTTTACCATTTGATAGTTATATTTGCATTGAAGTTCAGAGGAGAGCTGGCGTGGACAATTTACAAGAATTAGAGGTGGTCAAGTATATGAATGACCATAATTCCAATTGTGAAGAAGCATAAGAATTCCAGTGGAAATCCTTGGAAAAGTAATTTGAAACCTACTCTTCTTCTTAATTTAAGAAATAGTGATCTCTTATGATTGATTAGATATTTTGTGACCAAATTGTGATTTGACATAAACCATCATGTGCATGGATATTGAAGAAATCATTTATTGAGGGTTATTCCCACCATTATTGAGCATAGGAACTATTTGGAAACACTCTGTCTATTCCAAAAATTGATATGGAAAGCATTTCAGATAGGGAGGGTGAGGAAGATTCATGGCCCGCCTGTTGAGGTCTAGAGGGACCAAAACAAAGTATTTCAAGCTAATCTATTCAACCCAAGTAAACCTTTGCTTCATAAATGCATTCAAAGATACCAAAATGTCCAAATACTGAACTATTAAATTTCATTTCTCAACTTTCCAACCACAATATTTTATTTTCCAACCCTATTTCAAAATTTCATTAAATAATAGATCTAGACACCTAAAAAAGCATAGTTGATGCAAAAGCATATTCTCTCATCTTCAACATTGAAGATCAGTCCAAAAAGAGTGAAGACATTTTATGAGCAATTCAATTCCTTAAGTTAAATTAATGTATTATCCTAAGTTTGCAAAATAAATCTAGAAGGTTATAGTTACATTATGAGTCATAAGGAGAAGAGCTTAGTCATGAAACTGAATTCGCATGTTGGCATAATTCATGGGAGAAGCTAGCGGATAGGATAAGGACTGATCTATTCGGTTTAGTAAAGATGAGATCAAGTTTCCTATGTTTAGAAGTAGTTGCAGAATTATGGGAGGTATGTTTAGTGAGCTAGAGGCATTGAATTCCAAGATTTATATTGTAAGTCTAAGGACATAGTAAACTTGGCTTATTGAATTTATTGACCAAATGAATGTGAAATCAAGCCATGGAGAGAAATGAGAGTTCTCTGAATAGAACACTACAACAAAATCCTGTGATTAGAGTCTCTTTCAACTTCCTTTTTAGCATCCACCATCACTTTTAGTGTATTTTTCATCATTTTTTGGACAAAGTGGAAACTTTTCCACGGGATGGAGCTTTTAATGGCGTTATTTCCATCCCTTTTTAAAAGATGGCGCTATTTTGGATGCTAATTAGCATCCCAATTAGCATCCCAATTAGCGTCCTAGTTAGCGTCCCAGTTAGCGTCCTAATTAGCGTCCCAATTAGTGTCCCAATTAGAGTCCCAATTAGCGTCCCCAATAGTGTCTCAAATAACGTCCCAATTAGCATCCCAATTAGCGTCACTTTTTAAAAGTTGGCGCTATTTTGGATGATAATTAGCATCCCAATTAATGTCCCAATTAGTGTCCCAATTAGTGTCCCAATTAGCATCATAATTATCATCCCAATTATCATCCCAATTAACGTCCCAATTAACGTCCAAAAAAAGAATCCCATATGACGCCCATAATAGCCTAAAAAAAACATCTTGAATAACATAGCACCATATATTAATCCAGGTTTAGTGACAGGAATTGCACCATGAATTTCAACAGGAAAAACATCCAACATAGCGCCAAGTATATAGCCAAGAACTGCACCTAGAAAACATCCAACATAGTGTTAGGTATAGAGCCAAATATAGAGCCTGGAATAATGCCATAAATTTTGAAAGAAACCAGATAGGAATTGCACTAGGTTTAGAGCTAGGAATTGTGTTCAGAAAATGTTCGACATAACGTCAGATATATCAATGCCAATGTCAATGATCATGATTCATGTGATAGTACTTTTGTATCTTGACTTATCATAGTGGCACCTAAATGATCATAATCATAGCACTTTTGGATCTTGATTAATCCTAATGAAGGGTAAATTACCTTAATGTCACCTAAATTGCTCTAATGCCATCTGAGTGTCCCCAACAACATTTGACAGACCTTAATTGCACCTGATTGGCCCTAACAACATGATGATGATGCATTATGATAATTATGATGGAGCGTATCGATATGATTTGATAAGTATAAGACTATATCATCCATTCTTGTGAGGTAGTGGGGCTCCTTGCTCATTATTATTGCAACTATATTATCAATGACATTGATGATGACTATGACGATGACAATGATGTTGATTTATTGTATGATGATGATGACGGTGTGGATGTCAACGATGATTATGCATGTGGTAGCACTTTTGGATCCTAATTAATTCTAATGGCACCTAAATGTCTGTAGCGACATCTAAAAGACCCTATTATCATCGAAATGACTATCATATAAATGACCTTAACAATTACATGACATGAATCCTAATGGAAATGAGTGATTAAGAACACTAATGGCATATGAGTGACCATAATGACAATGGTGACAATGATTTGATGTACTTAATGCCGACGATGATGATGATAATGGGGATGATGATCAAGATGATGTTGATGTACCATATGGAATTGATGATGATGATGATGACAATGTCGATGTCCACGATGATGATGCTTGTGATAATACTTCTTTATACTGCGGGACTTGAGATATTGGAGTTAATAACAAGTAATATATGTTGTGAGGTGTTGACCATAAAAATATTGTTAGTCGTTTTGTTTTACATTGACTGATACAGCCATTTGGTTTAGTAGTTCCCCCAGATCCCACTCCTCCTCCCGTACACCCCCCTTACAAAAATGTAGCACAATACCACCTATCATGGTGCTACCAAAATGTCACCCTACAAGGTTTATTTGGACAACCCCCCATCCATACCCTCATTTTTACCAAGAACATCCAAGGCACAAGAAGTGGATATCAATATTAACACAAAAGATAACTTTCTTTGTACTCTTAAGGATGTTTTGGTCTTGGTTTAAAATGGAATGAAGCAACAAGCATTTAAATAATGCTCATAGTGTTACTTTGAAGAAGTGGATCAATTTTTTTTACATCTTTTGCCTTATAAGTAGACATCTCTCAAGGAAAAAAGCAATTATTTGCTCAATCTTTATGGCCCCTATCAAATATTTTAGCATTACGCTACACTATTGACCAAAGTTTGATTCCCATGGGATTTATTTTACATAGTAAAAGAGTGATTGAAAACATAGAGGTAAATTCCCAACTTATAATACTATAAGATGGGCATTCAGATGGACACACACATTGCATATCTAAGCTTGTCTCTATGTACTCTTCAAGAGTGACTTTTACTTGGAACTTTAAGTTAATCACAAAGGCATTTAGATATACGAGTTAAACTTATAACACCAAGACATAATGACTTGTATAACTATATTACAAACCTAGGGTCACCTCCATATTCAATTTAGGTCTACCATTTTTAATGTGTAGGACCTACTTTTTGTCTACAATATTCAAAGATAAACTAATAATATTTTATCACTCACCCCCTGGGGCCTACTTTTTGTCTGCAATATTCAAATATGAACTAATAAGCTTTTATCATTCACCCCCTTTAAGAAGGTAATGAGAAAGAAAGTGTCTCAAGTCATTGAGACCCGTACAAGTGTAATCGTGAATGGAAACAATAAAAATCAACAATTAATAATAACAATCATAGCCTCACACTTCATAACATAATAATATAATAAAAAAGGCACTTGAAACTAATAATATAATAAAAAAGGCACTTGGTTCTTAATTGAGGTCTAATAAAAAACCTTGACATCATCATCACCATCATCATTGACATCATCATCACCGTCATCATCATCATCATCATCTTCATCATTATCATCATCGTCGTCACCATCTTAATCATCATCATCCTCTTCATCATTGTCATCATCGTTTTCATTACCGTCATCATCATCATCATCATCATCATCACCATCTTCATCATCATCGTCATCATCGTCATCATCATCATCGTTGTCATCACCATCATCAGCGTCGGCATGACCCTCTTCCTCATCAACATCTTCATCATCATCATCATCATCGTCATCACCATCGTCATCACCATCATCATCATCAAATTGACACCAAATTAGCTATCATGATGATGTCCTAGCAAGCTATGGCTTATATCGATATTACCTTATAGCTTTCCCCATTAACTAGTCTTTGAACTTATTATTGTATTTATTTTAAAGAACTAATGTTTTCTTCATTAGTGCTATAAACAACACATCCCTAAATGTACTTGGAAACTTACTCTTTCATTTTAATCCAATACACATACCTCTATAGAGTAAGTTGCAGACCTGGTTCCAGGACCATCCTTAAACCAATTGTAGGCTTAGGCAATCAAACAAGGACCATTCTTAGGTTCATAAATATAGGACCATCCTTAAGTTCATGAATATAGGACCATCCTTAAGTTCATGAATGAGAGTTTCATAAAGTTTATAGAAGACATAAGGTAGATGATGCAACTACATTAAACCCATGGAAAAAGGACCATGCACACTAAGTTGGATACAACAATCCAGAACCCTAAAAATTTTAAGGAAGAAAAAAATGTGAACCTTTGGGGAATAAGAGGTAACACCCCTACAAACTTATTAACTATATGATGATGACGATGATGATGATCATCGTCATCATCATCATCATTGAAATCAACACCATACTCATCAACATTATTATAATCATCATCATCATCATCATCATGTCCATCATCATCACCATCACCATCACCATCATCACCATCATCCTCATCGTCATCATCATTAGCATCATTAGCATCATCATCATCACCACCACCATCATCATCATCATTAGCATCATTGTCATCATTAGCATTAGCATCATCATTATCATCATCGTCATCATCATCACCATCATCATCAACATCATCATCATCCTCATCGTCATCATCATAATTAGCATCATCATCACCATCATCATCATATCATCATCATCATCATCATCATTGACCTGTGATCATCATCACCATCATCCTCAACATCATCATCATCCTCATCAATAGCATCATCATCATCATCATCATCAACATCATCATCACCGTTGTCATCATCATCATCATCATCGTGTTCATCATCATCATCGACATCATCATCGCCATCATCCTCACCATCCTCCTCCTCCTCCTCGTCATCATCATCATTGTGTCCATCATCATCACCATCATCATCATCATCACCATCATCCTCATCGTCATCATCATCCTCATCATCTTTGTTTCCATCATCATCACCATCAACCTCATCATCATTGGGGGTTATAGGTCATATGTGTTATCACAATCATAGATTAGGGGTTATAGAGTTTCTATTAGTGGTACATTGGTTATGGGTCATAATTAGAGTTTTTATTCCCATTATGTACAAATCCCTGAAATGCACTTCCATTCACTACACCTCTTCCATGTACATGGTAGTCATTTCCATGTATAAATCCCTAAAATGTCGACGACGATGATGTACAAATCATTACCATCATCATCATTGACATCATATAATCATCATCATCATCACCATTGACCTGTGATCATCATCACCATCATCCTCAACATTGTCATCATCCTCATCGTCATCATCATTAGCATCATCATCATCATCATCACCATCATCATCATCATCATCATCATCACCATCACCATCAACACCACCACCACCACCACCACCACCATCATCATCATCATCATCATCATCATTGACATCATCATCATCGTCGTCATCATCATCATCATCATCATCGTGTCCATCATCATCACCATCATCATCATCACCATCATCCTCATCATCATCATCATCATCATCATTATCATCACCATCATCATCATCGTCATCATCATAGGCCTTTCAAGCAATTCCCTCTGGGAATTCTTTGAGCTCAGTGATCTAGCTCAAGTGGTTGATTGTTTTCATATTCATAGCAGGATGTATTGAGGTTGAATAGATGTGTTGCATGTCTTGCTCAGTGTCCCTACTAGGATAGGCACCATTATAAGAATCAATGAGTTTTCACTAGGTACCATCTACAAATGCAAGGAAGTACTTGAGACTTTATTCACAAGCTTTAACTTAAAGAAAAAAATGAAAAAGACAAAGTTTAGTTGGTAGCCAAAGGCTATGAACCAAAATAAAGAATTGATTATGAGGAGACGTTTGAAGCAATAAAAAATATGAGAAACGCCAAGGTCGTGCTAGCATTGACAACCAATTAATCATTAAATAAATGTGAAAATGGATTTTTAGAAATGGTGGATTGACGAGGAAGTATTCTTATCTAAAATAAAGGAGAACCTTTAGAACCTTCACTTGCTTATAGAATCTATATTTTATCTGGCAAATTATACTTGAAGAATAACCTTATTATCAAATATTACAAAATTTATGGCAAGCAAAATGCCCAAAATAATTATCAAAGGAAATTTCCTATATATATATATATATAAAAACATCTCACCGTATATAATATTCACCTCCACCATAGATAATATTCACCTCCTAATTCCCGCCAGTGAATACTAAAAATTTCACTTACCTCACCCATTAACCAAGTCTGGAGACCCAAGAGGAGGTCGAAGAGGTCATTGAAGTTGAGATGGTAGTGCTCATTGAGGAGGTCGAAGAGGTCAGTGAAGAGGTCATAGCGCTGATCAATGAGGCCAAAGAGGTCACTAAATAGGCCGTAGATCTCATCGAGGAGGTTGCATAGGAAATGAAGGTTGCTGAGAATATCCACTGAAGACGCAATTCCCTCGAAATTGGTCAGCAACCTACCTTTTGACCTTGGATTACTCTATGAAGTTTTTTGATGTTTCAATGTTTCTTAGTATTGTAGATGCGATTTGGTTTAGGGTAGGCACTGTGTGAAATATTGAAATTTTAAGACGACCTTTTCAAAACCCTTTTGGTAAGTTTGATTAGGTGAACCCTGATGAAATGATTCATTCCTTTTGAAACTTAGTGGGGTCATGCAGGCCAAGCGTACCCTTTAGGAAGTTCTAGGTTTCCCTCCCAAAAAGACAGTTACGCAAGATTCAAACCCTTCTTATCACCATGGGTTTCAATAGTGTTACAATCCTCAAAGAATAATCAATTGGATCTTAAAATGTCTTCATCTAGTGGATCCTAAGGGACCATTCTCTCATTAGCATCGTTGGAGGTATAAATATTGGTCGAGCCAAGAACCTCATCATCTAGATTGAGCAATATTGTTCTTTTCCAACCCAATGAGGTGCTTTTTGAGGGCTAATGTCCTAAAAAAATCTCCTCAAAATATGTCGAATCTTTTCAAACTAATATATAAAGGCTCAATCATGGGATGGATCCTCCTTATTTGGAATCAATAGGCCTCCAAATGTTGCGGCTCTGAAACAATGACCTAGAACACTGTCTTTTTTCCCCAGTTTTACTTGTTGCTACTATAGGAGTACCCTTTCATGCTCAAAATATACCAAACTTAATAATCAGGTTGTTTAGTGTCTTTTCCATGATTAATCATAATTGAAGATTTATTGTTTTTTTAGTGTGTCGAACCTCCTCATAACTGCCGAAATTTGTTATTATCATGTACAGAGTTCCAAATTGAATATTTAGGGTTGTTTCATACTGAAACTCTACCCATAACTAAAAAAAGGTTTCATTGATGTTATTGTATGCCTAGACCTACTAGGAGGTCAAGAAATACCCCTAAATTGTTGCTTTATTGTTTCAAGAGGATAGGAGCAACCCTCAATTAGGCCCATATTTGACAGAACTACATCTTATTGCTCCATACCGGCCCAGAGATTGCCCAAAACACTCCAATATCTCTATTAACTATTGTTGATGGGTTAAAGGTGTCCAAAATTTAGGATTGGGACTTTCTTCATTCCCATAATTCAAGATCGGGGTGTCTTACTGCTGGCTAGGTGTTGATTGATGGTTATTATCACCTCAGAAATGCCCATAATTTCCCAAATCTACTCTTTCATCGCAGTTTAGTCACTTCCATATAACCCAATGTTGGTCTCATACTGTAAGGAAGAAGCCTGAAAGGTCCCTTATATCCAAGAACCACCACTGGAAATATATCTGCATCTACATATAAATATCATTTATTGTTGCTTTTATCCACAGACATGCCCATAAGTGATCCTTTACTATTGTTTAGGAACAAGAACAACCTTAATTTGACATATAACAACTAGGTTTGACCATAAAGTTACCCAACATTAACCCAGGTTTAATTCAAAGGTTATTGCATATTTTATTAGTGCCAAATCATGCACAAATTCTCCCATATGATAGGGTTCATTACAGTTTGTTACAGGTTCATAGTGATACCCTTCTGCCTTAAAGGAGAAATCAGTTTCATCAACCTGTCACCCCTATGGGATATGTGAAGAAATCCACATATAGAAAACCATGCAAATTGGGGGGTAACACAATAATTATTTTATTACAGTCCAAGGGAGTTAGCTCAACCAATTGTCACCAATTTTCTTTGGCATTTAGCTAATTCTGTGTTGATAGGTCCACACTACCTAATGTGTAGGGCCAAACCGATGATCAATTTAGATGTGTAGCAATATTTGGAGAAACAAGGGTAGAAATTCCACTCCACCTTGAACTTCTAAGGTCAAATAAGTGCCTACACTACCTCTATAGAAGTGCTTCCACCTGCTTCTACATAGGAGAAATTGATGAAAGTACATCATGCATTCCAAGCAATCTAGGTGCAATTTGTAGAGCTATAAGAAAAATTGAAATTAGTGCTCACTTCAAAGGAAGTTGAATTAGAAACACAAATGATAGTTTCTAAAGAAATTTTGTAGTGGGTGAAGGCTAGGAAGAATGGGTTTTTGATCCTAGTTGGATCTAATTTTTTAGATTTCGACATAAGAAGCGCATGAAAGGTTATAAAATTTGAGAGTGAGACTTGTATATAACCAAGTGCATTGCTATAGCATTCTCGGATTAGCATCAATTCACACATAAGCTAGCACAAATTTAAGGGCATGCCAAGAAGAATTATTCAACATTTGTAGTCAAATCCAAATTGCTATATCAAATAGTTTGCTTTCTTCAACAGTTATTTGAAAAATGTGTGGCTATGTAAACCTCAAAACTATGAATTCTGTGAGGTCATATTAGAATAGAAGGATATTTTAAAATAAATGTGTGAAAATAGTAGAGTTGGTTCGTATAATCCATTAAACATAGATTCCATGTGAAGCCCCAACAGTTAGATCAGTAGTTTGGGCCCCATTTGACAAGCCGTGTCTACGCTGGAGGTTAGGGGTTTGATCCCTTGGCCTGTTGGGTCCAGGCACTCCTCTGCCAGGGTAGCAGACTCCCTGGGGTATTAGGTTCCACAGTGTGAGGCCCCTTTGGTTGCCCCCCTTGGTCAGCTCTGGCGAAAAAAACATAGATTCCATGGGTAAATAGTTATTCTAGATAAACATTTGTGGAAGAAATAAATTATAACCGTAAATTATGGGTTTATTGTAAGTTGGAAGCTGACTTGTGTTAACATCCAATCTTATTCAAGTAGGCTCTCATCCAAGCTTTAAATTCTACTGTGATTTTGAAGCAATATATTGAGAGGTTCAAAATGCCATCAGGATATGAAACTTAGTAGAATTATATATAGGTTAATGCTCAGCCTAGTTTTATTGTTGTGTCAGCTGTTGTTTAGTTTGATTAGAATATGTAATGGAAACTACTTTGAAGACATCTACACTTGAACGGGTGAAGGATTTTGTTGAAGGATGAACCAGATGAAGCATGGCTGTGCTCTACTAAGGCAGTTTTTGACAGAATTGGTTCCATTCACAAACTTGTCCATGAAAAGTTGATGTTTGATCTTTTATACCCTGAAAGTGGAGCATCCCAGTGTTTCAAATCATGCCTGGTTTTCCAAAGATAAAGCTGAAAAGACAACCTCATCCTATACTCTATGGCCCCATGAATATGCTTATATCCAATGATGTTGGAGATCATGTAGATCTCCCAGTGCAAGCACTGCAACATCACCCTGGGAAGCGAATAAACATATGAATTGGCATCACAATATATCCTAACCATTTGTCCTTGTGGATACTCATTAGCTTGATGGAAGAAGTAACTTTGCTCATCCCATGGTGGATAGGATCCAACCAACTATTGGGTTGATAATCCTCTTTTGATTCTCCTTATTGCTCCACTTATACATGGATCTAGGATGATCATGCTTATCTACTATATCCTTGGCATCCACACTAAGATAATTGTTGTTGATAAGTCTCATATAGTGGTACACTTACGGTTGCTAGGGAATAGTGATTTTTGCAATCCCATTAATCCAATTTCTTAAGTTTTGTTCAAAATCCATAGAAAAGGTTTATGGATTTCATAACCTGCTTGATCATATATTGTGAACTTATACAATCTATCATCTTTTTCCGACCATTAGATACTCAATGATATTATAATATCAGGAGGTTGGTGGTTCGATTCCTCCATGCCCTAATGATATTATAATATCAGTTAAAACAACTAAATTAGTAACCAAAAAATAAGAGATAAGTGACCAAACAATGAGAGATAAGTGACCAAACAAAGTGACCAAAATTCGTATATAAAATTCCTAAAAATGACTAAATTAGTGACCAAAAAATGAGATATGTGAAACTAGGAATTAAAAATGATGCAACATGTGGCGCTAATGATGAAGCCAAACATGGCGTTGATATGGTAGAAAAATAAGACGCAAAACTAGGCATTAAAAATGATGCAACACATGGCGCTAATGATGAAGCCAAACATGGCATTGATATGGTAGTAAAATAAGACGTTACTTTCTATGCAAAACATGGCGCTACATAGGAAGCAAAATATGGTGCAACAATAGAATAAATATTTGGCGTCATTTTGGTAGAAAAACATGATGCAAAAAAGGAAGCAAAAATTGGTGCAAATTTGGAAGCGAAAATTGACACATATTTGGAAGTAAAACATGGTGCAAAATGGGATGCTAAAGTGGAAGCAAAAATGGATGCAATATTGGATGCTAATTTGGATGCTAACATGGTGCTATTAAGGATGCAAATATGGCGCTAACGGGGATGTCATTTAAGAAGCAAAAGTGGACACTCGCTAGGAAGCAAAATATGATGTTATTTAGGAAGCAAACATCGACGTTGTTTAGGAAGAAAAGCTGGACGCTATTCTCGAAGCAAAAAAATAGACGCTATTTTGGATGTCATAAATGATGCTATCTAGGAAGCAAAAAAAGACATTTTTGAGACACTTTAAGTTTGGTCCATGAAGCGTCCCATTTAGCGTCTAGTTTGACCACTCAATGTAAAAGAAATTTACACTAAAAAGGGACGCTAATTCCAAGATTTGTTTTAGTGGAATACGCATGTACAGAAATGGATTGATAAAATAGTGTTACATTATATTATGGATTGTTTCTGTGTATGTTTAGTGGAAGCATTCTATTTTATGTGATATCTCAGGAAATTGCAGAATCTCAGTGTTTGTGTAGAGTTGAGACTAATAGCGTTTCAGTATATGTGTGAGGCTTGAAACTAATGATAGATTGGAATTTTAATTTGTCATGAGATTGGTAAATCCTGAGCTAAGGGTTTGAGATAATTCAGTGAGGAATAACCCTATGTATATTAATTATGTATATGAGACAGACATGAGAAATATCTGTTGTAAACAGAGATAGAATTCAAATTCATCTAGAGGACTTAAGGAAAAGGGGTTGGTGTTTGATAAACACTGGAAGAACAAGAAGATGAACTCGTTCCTGACACCTAGTAACTTCAACTCATAACTGATCTAATGATGACCAAATCTTAAGTCATGACCCATTCTTTATTGTTTCATACCCTTTGTTGAATTGTGGTCAAGTCCTTGTATATTGTGGTAGGACAAAGAAAATTTAAATAAGTGATTATTATGCAATGAATGAAAGGATATGGTTGCATTCTTAGAAGCAGTGAGAGAGATCAATGTTTCCTCTTTCAACTAGATCGATGAAAATTACTTGGAAATTGCTATGCAGGATCACCTTGTATATGTTGAGTATATTAGGCTTATCTTGCCATAAAATTTTGGGAAATGGAAATCTTAAGGGAAAAAAACAACATCTTGTTAAATGCAAACAAAATGATGAATCCTTGTGATAGTTTCTGATTTTGATTCCTCTGGGCATCTTGTTTGTGTCTACAATGTAATAACATGGTGACTTCAAGTGCAAATTGGGTAGTATGTATTTAAACTTAGTTTTGATTTTCAAATTCAAAATGATTTGTAGATTGGTTTTTATGTACAACATAAAAGGTTCTGGCCTCAATTGAGTTAAGAAATCAGCTTACTATTATTGTTATTTATTGCATATGAATTTGTTTCTGGATGCAAGCTTATTCCTTTAAATATTTAATTTTGTTCATTTTGTTATTCTTGCTACAATGTGGAAAATAAATTATATTAATTTCAAAGGTGATCAAAAGTGATCATTGGAACTGTCAATTACATCATGTAGAAAACCTTAATGGAGATCCTTAAGCAACTCCAGGATATTGACATTAAAATTAAAAGTATCTAGATAAAATATGTTACTGACTCATGCAGTTGTCAGAAGTTGAAGTTATCAAAAGTCCTAATCAATCACTATAAAACTCTTGAAACCTATCTGACTTATCATCTAGGGTACATATTATAGCCATGAAGGTATCCTTTGTAATCTTGGTTCATAGTTGGCTTACAACACATGAAGAATATTTATCTCTTCCAGTATGGTAAACAAGCAGCTCATTTTATTTTTGCTTACTATGGTTTTTTTACTTTTAAAAAATTAATGATGAAAATTTTCAATGATTTGAGTGAAGAATGTATATCTTGCATGTGGATCATTTCTGCATTCATAGTGGCTTACGATAATCCTATACATTTTGTATTTTTCCCTGCATTAACTTATTTGTCAATGTATTTTTTGTTAGAACTTGAAACCTCTTACATATGGATGTGGATACTATATCAAAAGACCAAACTAGTGTCTTTGTATCCCCTTCCATTCTCTACTACCCAATGGTCTCTTGTTCGCCATGAGATTTACCTATCATCCCTGGAATTGATTTTCTTTGATTGACTGAGCACAACAAAATATAGAAATGCTACAGGATTACACTCACATTCTAATATCAATAATGTGTTTTTTCTGAACCACTCTACAATATTAGGATCTAGCTGAAACTCTGCCACCTATTCTGCATGATGAAACTCAAAAGAATTTGTATAGTTTGTGATGCTGTAGATATTAAAAGAGAATTTGTATGTGATGCTCTCTCATGTGATCTTGTGGGGATGAATTCCAAGATTATGAGTCAATACATTGGCTTTGTTGTTGATAGATTGCTAGTGAGTATGCTTTGAGGTTTTATATTTTGTACTAATCAAAATCATTGCATTCTTATGATTCATCTATTGATTGACAGTGCTATTGTGGGGTTGGTTAGAGATTGATTTGTAAATTTTTTTTTTATACATTTAGGTTTCCTTGGGCTATGCTAAAGTTTATCATGTGCTACAAAGCTGTCTTTTTCCAAGGGAAAAAAGAAAATGTAGGGGTTAACCATTTCGAGAAACATTATTGTCTTCAACAAATTTACAAATCACTAGTTTGGTATGCAGTATAGGCCACTTCTTTCATAATTAACTTCATATAGGACATGATAACAAGGGTGAATGGAAGGAACTGATTTACCCCAGATAAGCCATAGAAAACATGAATTCACCAGATACAGGATGAGGACCCGAGCTCCAAAGTATAATAGTATGATTGAATTGTATCACAACTCCTAAGAAATATACAAATATAACTCCAAGGAACTGCAGAAGTAAACAACATCAAGTACTCACTCTATCTTTGTCATGTGCATGTGTGTCCTAAATAAGTATATAAATATGTATGCAAAAAGAGTTATACAGTAATTCTTAGTCATTATCCATGTATGTGGTGTTAACACAAAAAATTGCTCAACCAACTCTACACAACCTACACCACATACAAACATCCATTTCCTATCTCTTTTTCCTCATTTTTGATCTCCGCACCTATGTTTTAACCTTATTCTCTCTAAAAAAGCTTAAAAGTATTAAAAAGGGCTTAAAAAAAACCCACAAAAGGGCTGAAAACAACAAAAGGGGCTTAAAACCCTAAATAGGGCCTAAAACCCGAATTAGGGTCCAAAACCCTAATGAGAGATAAGGACAAAAAAAAAACTATAAATAAAGGGTGGAGGTCCTCATCACAACATGACATATCCCTTCCACCGTTATTATACATGCATGAGTACTTTGAGAAGCCATCACTTTCAAGCTACTCATATCAAGTCACCAAACATTCCATTTGCCCCACTTGCTCCCCATTTTTTGTGTTGAGTCAACCTCCATACTACCAAACTTGTGGAGAAGCGGTACCATTTTGATTCAGGGCACGGTGGCCCCCTTTCAAGTAAATCAGAAGGTATAACAGTCTCATTGTTTTTTATTAGTTTTTTAGATTGTTTGTATTTGTTTATTTGTGTTGCTAATAGTTTGTTTTGCAGCTAGCTCTTCCATTCTGAACTCTACCCTTTCGTCCCTTTGACGAAAGGTAGGTGCATTAGCACGTAGCCAGAGTTTTTTCTTGGCTACAGATTTGGCGACTCTGTTGGGTCGATCCTAATGGATCCCTGGTTTTACAAGTTTTTTGCAGGTTCTTTTTTACATCCGTCCTTGATTAGGCCCTCACGAGGCCGATCTGACTCCATACAACACCTCTGTTTGTCATTGTCGGCATTGTTTTTAAGTTTTTTCGTTTTCGGGCCAAGTCACTGATTTCAAATTAGGGGAATTTTGAGGTAAAAAATGGGCCTTCAAACAAAAAAATACTATTAAAATCAATTTTTTAAGAACCAATCACAATATAGAGAATGACATCATCTATAATAGTTGAGTTGGCATTACTTGAGTTAAGGTTGTTTATTTGTCATATTCTAAAATGTTGATCAAAATCTATGGTTAGCCATGGTAGTCTACAAGTACTTTTACACCTAAAGTACTAATGTCTTTTCACACATTTTCAATAAAATATATTATTACTTTTACACCTAGAATAAAGTACTAATGTTTTATCACATTTTTTTAATAAAATATATTATTGTCCCTTCATATATTTTGAAAAAAACAATGTATGTCTTTTCACTTAATATCCATGTCTTTACACAATTTTCAATATTTGTTATATTTATCCAAATTTTCTTCATGTTAAAAATATCCTTTTTTTTACACATTTACTTATGAATATATGATATATTCATTCATTTTTCTTAATCTAAAAAATGTTATATAAATATATATTTTTAATTGAATTTTATTTTATTGTGTTATTTTTAAAAAGTATTATTAACTTTTCTAATACTTTTAAAATATTGTATTAATCAATTTGTATAAAAAAATTACAATAAAAAACCTTACAAAATAATATATTCATAAAAACTCAATTTAATATTTTATCAAATTATAGTACAATTAATTAAAAACTACAAAACATTACATTATACAAAATATTAAAATCAAAGTTTAAAATATTAATTAATTATTTATATAATTACATTAAAAAACAATATTTTACAAAATTATTTCACAATTAATTAATTAAAAGCTAAGAAAAACTCATATTCTAAATTATTAAAATCAAATTTAAAAAAATAGATTTAACTATAGAATATATGTGCTAACCTATATTAAAATAAAAAATTATTAAAATCAAAATTTTAGATTTTAAAATTTAGAATGTATAATAAATATATTAATAAGGGGCATGGATATAGGTTGATTGGCAACTGCATGTTATGTTAAGACATACAAGATGTTAAGCAAGTCAGTGGTTCGAATCTCAACGAAATGTACGTAAAAGTTGAGCCCATAGTTGGTTGTGCCTAGGGGTTATACGGGAGCTATCAGAATTGACCACGTATCATGCGAGTATGAAACTAACATCGTTGTTGTTTCCTCTAACGCGTGCACACACACACACACACATATATATTAAAATATATAGAAATATTTTAGCATATTCATTATATACTCTAAATTATATATATATAATATATATAATTTAGAGTATATAATGAATATGCTAAAATATTTCTATATATTTTAAAATGTAGAAAAAAAATTAAAAATAATAATAGTTGATTAATTTATCAATATAGAAAAAAAACATAAATTGGTTTAATAATTTTTTATACAAATCATAAACATTCTATTTTATGAGAATTTAACTAAATTAACGCCGTTATAAAAACACATAAATTGATTGAATAAGAAAATAAAAAATTTAAATTAAATTTTAATTTTCGAATAATGGGTTAAGCATATTAGATGTAATTTTTATTAAAAAACCTAAAAAAGATAAGTTATAATAAAAAATTTAAAAAAAGACATGTTATCTTAAATTTTCATTTTTAAACACTAAATTAATTATATCATAAAAATACATAAATTATATAAAAAAACAAAAGAACATAAGTATAATAAAAGCCTAAGAAAAAATATATATCTTTTTATTTTAATTTTCAATTTTAAATGTGTGGCTGGAGAAAATTTAAAAAAATTTGATGTTTTTTAATTTTTTATTATTTGATTGTCTTTTCATTGTGTCTATATTTTATTATTAAAACATATTTGATTGTCTTTTCATTGTGTTTATATTTTATTATTAGAAGTGATCTCCAAGTTCAGAGACATCAATGCATCCAAGTACTACACATTTTTTGGAAATTAAAATTAGTTTTTAGTCACTTAAATATAACATTATTATTATTATTTTTGTTTCGAGTATGTAACTCAACCATGGTTATCTAAATTATACATTTAATGTAGTGGAAATGTGAGTTGTCAAGTATACATTCACTATAAAATGTCTAGTTCATAATATTTTAATATATCCCTTATGAGGCTCATTTTTTACCTCAAAATTGCCCTAATGCGGGCTGAAAGGAGAGACCCAGTCGTTGATTTAGCCCCTACAACAGTGACCTAGTCACTGGTTTAGCCTTGAAAGGCACGACTTGCCCCCCAGGGCATTGTCGCTGTTGTTTTTTACATCAGAGGCAACCCAGTCGCTATTGTGTGGACTGTTTGCGCAACTCAATCATCATTGTCCAGCAGTTAGAAGCGACCTAGCTGCTTTTGAATCAGTTTTTACATTTGTTTACATGTCTAAACGACCCATTCGCCACTTGTTGACTATCACGTACAATCTTCTTGTTTTTATGTTAATTTATGCAAGTTATATTCTGTTTTTCATTATTAAAAACATTGGAAATTGACCATCCCATTCATCCCTTCCTCCTCTACTCGTTCATCACCCTTCTGGGTCTTCTGAGATAAGACGGGGGGTTGAGTGAATGTAGCAATAGGCATATGTTTCTGTCATTTCTCTTGTCCATTAAAAACAAGTGACCTTGGCAGCTAGAGGGAGTAGAAATCATTGGGGGTTTCACAGCATTCGCGTCCTCCCTGTTGAGCACCGGGCATTTGAGGAGTGGCTTGTGGATCTACGAGTGGAATTGTTTCCACCTTGATGAGAGCTCAACACTCCTTCTTGGATTTTGAGGGATACATGAGCGGGGTAGTCGCACTAATGATTCACAACAAGTTACATCTAAGTTTTTCATCATTACAGTTTGTATTGCATTTTGGGTTGTGGTTTATTTTTTAAACTCTATTTTGATCCAAGCCCTTCACTTGATATTTGCAAAGAAACTAGTATTATTCACTCATTAGATAATTGAAAAAGTAAAAAGAACAATCTCATACACAAAGTGCACACATTCACACCATATAATCCAACTGAACTCGGTTCATGACCCTGAGTGAACCATAAAAGTAACCAATTTACTTAATCAAATATTTTGATTTAAGGACATAAGTCTCGACTGCCATAACTGTGGGAAGTGCTTGGGCTTTTCCCTAAAATTCATTATGAGGAGTACCACAGGAACCCCAAAGTAGCTAGCCAATGAGAGGAATTGCTAAGCGAAATGGGCAACAACCCCTTTCAATTTACTAGAAACACCCTTGTGAGGAAAAATCCAAGAGTTGTCTTCTATGGCTGAGTGACCACTTATGAAGCAATAGGAAGTCGTTTTCAACCGGGGTCCAAAATTCATTATCGGTTACTACTAGAAAACAACCATTGATCCACCATGCTTTTCTTCACGCCTTAGGGGGGATCCCCCTCCGTTTGGGTCGTTAGACCAACACCATCAAGGCCCTCCTCGAAAACCCTCCTCCCTGTCAGAAGGTCACGCAACCTTTGATTATGATTCAGATTCCTACCAATTCGAGCCAAATCTTTTCACTACACCATCTAGCCCCATGGCTAGCATAAATCCTGATCCCTTCTTCGAAGGGGTGGTTGGCAGCGGACCCATATCCCTACCTCAAATCGCTACCAACATCTCGGCCAGCGGTCCTAGTACCATTGTGCATGCCGTTGTGAGTCCACTACCCATTAGTGGTGGTTTGACACCAACTCCTGTTATTCCCACTATCCCACCTTTTATACTTGGGTGTAGCAGCCTCCTCGACAACCCTCCTCCCTGTCAAAAGGTCACATGGCCTCTGATTCTTACTCAGATTCCTACCAATCTGAGCTGAATCTTTTCACTACACCGTCTAGCCCCATGGTTAGCGTAAATCCTGATCCTTTCTTTGGAAGGGTGGTTGGAAGCAGACCCATGTCCCTACCTCAAATCACTACCAACATCCTGGCCAACGGTCCTAGTACCACTGTGCATGCCTTTATGAGTCCACTACCCATTAGTGGCAGTCCCACACCAACTCCCATTATTCCCACTATCCCACCTTTTATACCTGGGGGCAACGGCCCTTCCGCGACCATCCCGATTATCCTCATTGTGGGAAGTAAATTTCAGGTACCCCCAGTCATGCACAGACGCCATGCTTCAGCAAACTCGGATGCCATCGCCGGTCCTTCCCACACTAATATTGGGTCTAATCTCCCATTCAGGGCTCGCCTCAACTTGCCTAATTTGGCCAGGTTAAACAATGACCTAATCAGCCATCAACACCATTGGCCTCCCATGCCAAAAAAACTCTCATTAGACATTCCAAAGTTTGAAGGGAAGGCGAGTGAGTGCCCCCAAAACCACATTATGTCGTTTCACCTATGGTGCTCATCAAACAACATTGTAGATGATTCAATCAGACTTAGGCTGTTCCAGCGCACCCTTACAAGTGCCGCATCTAAATGGTATATTGAGCTACCTTAAGCTTCTTACCCCGACTTTAATTCACTAGCCTTCACGTTCCTACAATAATTACAACTCCCTGTCAGATACGATAAGGGCATTGATATCTTGTTATCTTCCTGCCAAAACTCTACGACCCATATAACCGACCACATTCATGAGTGGCAACAATGCCATAGCCTATGCAAGATTCAGCTTGATGACAATATCTTTCTCACTTGGTTCTTAAAAACCTTGCTACCACCCATAGCCAAGGACGTCGCTTCCGAACATCCCCAATCTGAGGAAGAGGCCATATTGAAGGCCCAACAGTTTGATTTGATTTATGCTCAGCCTGGATACCTATACACCATCCTTCCAGACGCTCCCCAGGACGACACCTCTCACCGCGATGCGTCGAGGGCATCCCATGTTGTGGATGGCCTCATAGGTTCTGTCTCCCAACACCCACAATACTATGCAGAATGTTGTATGATTCCACTGCACCCAAGCAACACCCCTAATGTTGCACAACCAAACCAAGTACTCGACTACTCAAGGATGATGGCTCAATCAAGAGCCACACCCTCGTATGCACATCCTGTGCCAACTCAACATGCCCACACACAAACTTGGCTAGCACAGCCATATTCGAGACCAATGACCAGATTCATAGCCCCTCTAGCTCCTCTGACCTACTATGCACCACCCATACAAGTCGCTTTGGCCCTCGTCCCAGCTCCTATGATGTCCACGGGTCAATTTTTTGCTCAACAAAATATTTCCAACCAATCAGCCCCCAATAACCAACAAGGGCAAGGTAAGAAAAACCACGGAAAGAACTGAGGTAACAACCAACCACAAGGAGGTGGCCAACAATCTAACCCTCCTAACAACAATGGTGCTAACCCGCCAGCCCAAAACCCCCAATAGACTAATCAACCAGGATGAAACGCTCCCTTGCAAACTAATCATCCATGCAAGTTATGCAATGTCTATGGTCATTATACTCATGAATGCCCGCATATGCACTGTGTCAAGAAGTTTCTCCAAAATGAAGCTCAACAGGACACCCATGCAGTAGCACAGGCTCAACCCAACCTAGTGCCACCAGTCCCTCCACCCATGGTGCTCCAGAACCCGCTACCAATCTAAGGAATGGTTGCAAAAGCACCCCTACCCCCACCTACTCCCGCAACACCCTTCGCGACTCCACCTACAGAGACTGGTATACATCACCTGATGGCAATGTCAACTGAAGAAGTGAATCTCTAGAATAGATGGAACCAGTATGGGTCCACCACAGAAACTGCTGACCCATCAGTGGCATCCACCTTCGGCACTCACAACATGCCTCTCCACTTACCCCCACTCCCCACTAACAGGGAAACTAGAGGTCCACGGTTTCCCATGCGACGTATTGCTAACAATGCCACTGCTAGAGCTGCCTTGAATTACAGCATTGTCGACAACTTGGCTCAGTCACCTATAGCCATGTCCACTCTCGAGGTAATCAAAACCTAACCACCGCAGCGGAAGGAATTATTATTCGCACTTGGTGCCGTGGATCCCTCTGATTCCAAATTGATCACATTCGATTTGGATCAAGGAGAGCCAAGAATGCCATAGATAGTCGCCTTCTAGATTCTGGTCTCAATTCATAATTTGGTTATACATCGATGAAGGGGCATCAACCTATGTCATGTCAACATTTGTCTGGCAGAAACTCAGGTCCCCTACCCTCCAACCGTCTACCACTACACTACATGCCTATGAAGGTCACCCCACCAAAGCCCAAGGAATTCTTTCACATGTCCCCATATCATTAGCCGATAAGACGGTTCTGATTGACATTGTGGTTATCAACGCTTAGCTTGATTATAACCCTCTCCTCGGACGTAGTTACATGTATGCTATGAGAGCAGTGGCATTTATATTTTTTTTCCTTATGATGTTCCCTCATGACGGGAAGATTGTGACAGTGGACCAATTAACTTACCACGATCCGCAAGGGTCGACCACACTAGACAATGTCATCCCCACCATGGATAATTCCACTGACAATGCCGCCATCCCTTCCATGTCAACTGTTGGTCCCGGATTGTTCGTTGACACTTCCATGATGGATTCTTTCCCATCTTTACCTCCTCCACCAGCATCAAGCGACACTGCAGACTTGTGCCAGCTTTCATCCAACAATGTTCCACCCAAACCCCAAGCACAACCGCAACTCCAAGCACAATCGAAACCTCAAATGCAATCACCAGGGAATTATTGGACCTCTCTCCTAGTCCATATGATTCCTTTCCTTTTCCCATCATTTGGCATCGTGAGCAAGCCAATAATGGCTACCTTAAACCTACCAAACTTCATGTTGGGGATTCCTGTGTGGTACCTTGAACCACTTGCCCAGCATCCGATGCCCCAGGTTGTGTTGACTCCTGTGCAACCCATTGCAGTCGATTCATGCCCCCCTCCTAGCCCACAAAAACATCCTTACGCACCTGCATCAACCTTGCCTCATCCAAAAATAACTTGACACAAAAAACTAAAACAACCGTTGAACCACAGTCGACTCCACCTTGCATCGTGTGCGGTGTACAGGGTCATGCAACCCAGAATTGTCCAAAAATCCCCATCCTTCGCACACACCTAGATGCCATAAATACAACAGAGAATATTCTGGTAGTCATCATCCCTCCTTAGCCAACATTCAAAAAAAAGTATTTTAGGACTAACCATGCATGTGCACTTTGCGGATTGTATGGACATTATTCTCACCACTTTCAAGACTTGGTCGAGTTTCAAGATGCCCTTAGAAATCTTTAGAAACATTCCCTTGAATCTAAAATCATTGTCATTGAGGAGATCCACCCTTTGGCTTCTTCCTCGGACGCCAACAACACCATTTACATGATCTCTACTTCTAGATCCACCCGATCTATCCCAACACCACTTTCGCGACAACAAAAAGATCATCAAAACCACCACCATTTTTACCCCATTTCACTTAGCCCATGGCATGGAGTCATTTCCTCCCCCACGTACTTTGTGCCAACTATAGAGTCTCCAAGGCAAGGTAAATTTCCTTTGCCGAAGGTCCTATGCCTGAGTTGCACACCATGCAGCACTTGGGGCATAGTTTTTATTTTTTGTTTTACATTGTTTTTTCCCATGAGTCAGTGACCCCCTCCAGTAGTCGTTCTGCATCTAGTCGCTGTGAGTCCATTGTATAACTTCGTTGCATCATTTGCATGTGAGGAGGTAGATATGATCCCTACCTGTATGCCGCTGGTAACCCATTGGAGGGTGCGGTCCCACATCTGTACAAGCACACAGTATGTCGCATGTATGATCTAGATACCACCATGCTAGCCTACCATTAGGTCCCAAGACCTGCCCTAGAGGTCGAGTCCTCTCTGTATCTCCCCGGTTTTCCATGCCCATGTATGGATCATCCTCTACAAGGATAAGAAGCTACCACCATTGTGAAAAAAGTTCTCTGGTCTAGAAACAACCACAAAACAACCTTCTAGACTGCCTCCCTTCGTACTGATTTTCTGGACCATTTCCCATAAGTCACCTTGATTTGCATGCCTCCATGTGGGTCTTCCTCTGTATGTCTTGGCATGTTCACAAGCCATCCGCTCCATCCATACTGCACAGTTGGCCACCATTTACCACCATCCATCTTCCCACAAGGGGGCGCCATTAGTGTTTTTCATTTACACCCATCATCCATGTTCACAACATAACCTCAGTTCATCTATCAAACACTTCCCCCTTGTCCCCCTTGCTTGGTTGACCATTACAGAGTTTCTGTTAAGCTCTTTTCTAACTTCTAATCGAATGAAAAGATCGACGAATGCCCGTTCTTCCTTTCTCGCTCGTTAAAGTATTGGAAAGGGCATCTACATAGTCTTGTTTATCTCCTTTTGCAAACTATGTAGCCTACAATAAGAAAAGGACCACCTCAATACACTCAAGCTAGGAACGTTTCCCTCTGCATCCTTTTATGTTTTCTTGGGAATTGGGACCGAACTTTACAAAAAATCTCATTATGGGTTGTCTTTAATCTCTTTTCCAACCTTCTCATCAAGAAAATATTGTCGAGCAAACTTGGTTTTTTTCATGCTCGTAAAAGTATTTGAATGACCATCCAGTCAGTACAGGTTTAACCTTTTCCAGCCTGATTGGACTACGAACAATAAAGAAGTCACCCATCCCCTAACAAGGATGGGCAAGCTCTCATATGTACACTTTTATTCTTTTTCGGGCACAGGAGACTGTCAATGAAAAAGATACCCCAATGGAGTCTTCTTCATGTTTTCAGACTCTCTAAAATCGAAAGCACCATCGAGCATTTACTCTCTCGGGCTCGCTAAAATTCCACAATATTGTGTCATAATAGTGTCTTTAAGTGCCACCCCACATATTACAGTTCGGCAGCATTCCCCCATTGGGTCACCTTTGTTCAGAGTAATGTATGATGAGTCTTCCTTAGATCCCCTGGATATCAAAAAGGCTATGTTACCTCCCCCCAAGTATTTACCATCTGCAGTCCCAGTCCCGATATAATAGCTATGATCCCTCTCCCATGAGTCTGTTTCATTTGCTGCCAGGTTAGTCCTATCATCATTACTCTTATCAAAGGAAGTTTGAGTCTCCCATGGTTCCTTTCCCATGTTCCCCCACTTAGTGTGTCAGTCCCCAAATTGTCCCACATATTTGGTTCTCCCCCTCGTGCTTCTGATCAAGGAAAGATCATTGCCTTGGACATTTGCAAGTATCCCTTTGTCGACAACAACACATCTATTCCAGAGGATAGACCCAAAGGTCCCTGTATCCTGGTTTCATTAACCTTATTGATGACTTCCTTGGACCACTTGAGAGGATTCCTTAGTGCCTCTTGGGATGGTTGTGTCTCATGTGCTCGACTTCAGCTACATCATAGCACTGTTGACATTCGTACAGGGTATTGGTCCATGCAGTATTTGGTCGAAGACCTCAGTTTTCACCTGACTCTAGCACATTGGTGAGTCTATTAAGGGACACAGACAGGTTCATGTCCCTTGTGATTTCTGGGTTGTGTTGGAAACAGTGTTCAGAATCCCCCAAAGCAGTGATTCTGTGTAGATTCATGATTGATGTGGAATAATGTACCACAGAGACTCTAACTCCCCATCAGTGAGTCCCTACTCTTATGCAAACCTCCAGATTCATAAGTTCATCAATTGTGAAGATATCGCATTCCATGAGAATGCCATGGGTCCTATGTATTAGTATTGTATTCAGTCTCTCATTGAGGCTACCATTATGTAACAACAGTTCTATAGGATCGGCTCTTGCATTTTTTAGCCTTGATCCCATTATTTATTCTTTTGGCATTATTAGGAGCATGGGTATGCCCTCCTCGTCCATATGCATGTCACATATTCTTTGTATCTTACCCATTGATGGGAACCAACATTAATACAAAACCAAAATCCACCGTGTCTTGAATGAAGAAGCACCGCTTCTTTGCAGGTCTCTCCACTATCCCCAAGATCCTATGATGTCTGTCGGCCATACGATGAGCTCCTACAGTCACACATCAAGGGTCAATCTGTTAATGCAAAAAAATGCTCAACCAACTCTACACGGCCTACACCACATACAGACACCCATTTCCTATCCCTTTTTCCTCATTTTTGACCTCCACGCCTATGTTTTAACCTTATTCTCTCTAAAAAAGCTCAAAAATATTAAAAAGGGCTTAAAAAACCCACAAAAGAGCTAAAAATCTCATAAATGGGCTTAAACCCCCAAAAGAGCTAAAAACAACAAAAAGGGGCTTAAAACCCTAATTATGGTCCAAAAGCCTAAATGAGAAATAAGGACAAAAAAAACTATAAATAAAGGTGGAGGTCCCCATCACAACATGACATATCCCTTATGTCGTTATTATACTTGCATGAGTACTTTGAGAAACCATCATTCTCAAGCTACTCATCTCAAGTCACCAAACATTCCATTTTCTCCACTTGCTCCCCATTTTGTGTGTTGAGTCAACCTCCATACTACCAAACCTATGGAGAAGCAGTACTATTCTGAGTTAGGGCACGGTGGCCCCCTTTCAAGTAAATCGGAAGGTATAATAGTCTCGTTGTTTTTTATTAGTTTTCTATATTGTTTGTATTTGTTTATTTCTGTTGCTAATAATTTGTTTTGCAGCTAGCTCTTCCATTCTAAACTATACCCTTTCGTCCCTTTGACAGAAGGAAGGTGCATTAGCACGTAGCCATGGTTTTTCCTTGGCTACATGTGGGAAGTACCATTTATATATTAGATTAGGCATTTGAGATATAATTTCAAGTTCCCAGGACACCAATCTAATTTTAATGCTACATAGATGCCAAAGGCACAAAATAAAAAAATACCCAGCATGCCCAAAAGATTTAGGCCTCTAATCTTAGCCAAGGTTTTGAACTTAATGAAAAGGTTGGATGAAATTCATGCGATGTCCACAAAAAGCATCTCCCATTCGTCGACTGCAAAGAATATGCTCGCATTCCCAAGCTTCCAATAAACAACGGTTGTGGCTTATGTTTTGCGTGGAGGCCTGTACAAATGCACAAGACTTGGTAATTATGACAAGATTCAGGGATATCATGGTTTTGAATGGGAAGATATGGTGGAAAGGATGGCAGAATTTCGGCATGTGGCTCATTATTTTACTCCATCGAGTTACATTGAGATTCACCATCCCCATTGGACGGCTATCTTGATCTCTGCTTGTCTTCAAACCATCTCTTGGATACTCCCTATGGAGTTCCCTCTTAGCAATTCTGGGATAGAGGTGGGAACCCTCCTGTTCCTGCTTGCTTAAGGGTGGTGCAATTCTGGTGTGCGGTTGTTCCATTTGAGCGCTGCGGTCGACAATTTCGGGTTCACTTAGGCTAAGGACCTCTCGGGTAAGATTCATACTCCTCCTACTATCTATTTGTGTAACCTTTCCTATAACATTTTGTCTATCCACCACCCCCTTGCCTTGGCTGCAAAGTTGATTTGCGCAGCTCTTCTTTTTAACCTAGACCACACTCTTGCTGCATTAAAAAGTTCTCGGGCTCTATCCCAAAGCCAAGCTAGTTTTTTTACGAACGCCTCTGCCTGTGGTTTTAGATTCTACCCAACCCATTACCAGGATTCTCTTCTGCTCTCGACGGAAACCTTCCTGTCTCTAATCATGCCTCATCGAAAGCATCATTTCCATGCATCCATCCCCCCCCCCCCCATGACTGGTAGGTCAGAACCTCCCTATGGTTTCAGAAACAACTAGTGGAGAAGAGAAAATGTTACAAACGTGAAATCCCTGAGTCGATCCAAGCCAACATTCAACACACTGAGAGAGGGGTTGAAATGGAAAGAATATGCCTAGGACCATAGGAAATTAAAAATGAATTCAAGCAATTAGTATTATATCCTAGCTCCTATAGAGGCAGACTCACTCTTTATCATAAATCCATAGACCTGCAATGGTCGCAGAAGATGATCCTAGGTAGAACTTTAGTGAAAAAGGATGAACAACATGGGGAAATTCTTCTTCAGCAAGACAAAATCATGTTTCTCCTGCAAAGGATCCTGGACAATCAGGCTGAATTCGCTAAGAGACTGGGAATGAAGCTCGTGCCTCATGATCAATCTGTCGATTGACCATGTTTTTCTTTTAGTCTTAGTTCTATTTTATTTCTGTTTTAAAAAATACTTCAGTTAAATGGTGACATTTTCTATTTTCATGGAAGATACATTTCTAAGACTGATCAAGAACTCACAATCACTCTGGTACTGTCTCGTTTCCTTTCGAGGGAGACTGCTAGTTTGATTTCCAAGCCTGTTTTCCCAGAAATGGGATGGCTTGGTTTTTTTCTGGAAATGTCTGTTTTTCGCAATAGAAGGCAGTAGAAGGATAAACTAATTTTCTTTTTTTTGCAAGTTACTACTTACTCTTTGTTATGTTATTTATCTATTAGAAACTTTGTTGGGGAAAGGACTGGTTTTTTTTAACAGTGCAACTATAATTTCATGAACAGGTTGTTAAAAAGAACAATATCATGTATATTCGATGCAACATGGCAGCAATACTTTTAATGTTTTATTTTTTGAACTTATTGAATACCTCCAAAGTCTTTCTTTACAGGAGCTCTTAGCTAACTGGAAATACACATCTATGTGTATCTACATAATATAATTTTGTTCTCGGCGGATGAAATAAAATTACGCTTTTTATCTTAGGAAAAAAAGAATAAGGATAAACTAATTTACAAAAAAAAACTGAATGAAAATATACTAGGCAGACTGCTCATTCCACATATTCACAACACAACATCTCATTTCACATGCAACAAAGATTATATAATACTGATGTATTACAAAATCAAAAATTATGCCCATGGCATATAATGGCAACTTGTTCCCAAAATTTTAAGTAAATGTAAAGATTAATCCCGAACTACAAAAAAATTCTAAACTATGTCTTGATCTAAGTATAAATATTCAATAAATCAACTATTCTCAGTTGATACAACATCACTGAAATCACTAGTCACACAATATAACCTCTAGTTACATACTTCAATGTAATCCTTATGCCAAGGAATGAAGCTCAACAAAGCATCTGCTAGATTACATAATATGCTACTGGGACGTGGTAGAGCTATATTTCCAAATAGAGGATCTAAAATTTCTGTCATATTCACAATATAATAGCCTTTTCCAACAGGGACACATTGTACCATTGCATTTGGGTCAGTCTTATGTATTGTCACCCTTGCAACTTTAACCCTTGAGTTTAATGCAATAAGAAATTATTTCTTTCCTTCTAGACCCAATTGGGAAGTTGGTGTCAGCTCATTAGCATTTTGTTGACCCTACAAATAAATGAGACAAAGTAAGATGCATGGAAATAAAAATTTAAACATTGATGATCCTAGATTAAATAAGTACAATCTTACCTGAATTGGAGTTTTCATTTTGTCAATTTGCAGTTTCGATGGAACCATTGGTGTTTTCTGTACCAAATGCTAATCATATTTTGATGCACGACTCTACACCCAATAGACAATGATTTCTAATATATTGATAAAATAAAATAAAATTGAACTAAATTATGAAATTTTTCAATACTTACTAGGGGTGATGGAGTATGCATTGAAGTTAATTTCTTTTGTATTAGTCCGTTCATAGGGGTTGTTATGTCCCCTGTATTACTCTATCAAGACAACAAAATGTAATATATATTTTTTTCCTGGGAAAAAAAGCATAATTTTGTTTCATCTTTTGAGAACAAAATTACATTTTGTAGATACACATCATTGTGTATTCAGTATAAATCATATAGGTCCAAACATTCAAAGAGGGACGAGTGTTCAATCCCTGCCAAAACAGTGTTCCAATATAATACCTGTAATGTTTACATGTAAACCTAGAATCATTCTGAGATATGCCTTCACTGTAATAAAAAAATGTTCACAATATCTTTTAGCATAACAGAAAAAATAAAACAAATGGTGCCAAAAATCATCTGAAAGTCCAAAGTTGCAAACAGAAAGTATAAAACATCCACTGAGAAAGTAACCAGAGTCCAAAAAAAGAGTCACAGTTGTGCAACCCCTTATATAAAGGGTCTATGATAATACTCATGTCATACCATCAACAAATTCCCAGATCCTTCATTGACCCAACATCAATAGTAGACCCTCCTTCGAGGCCTTGTCTGCCTCCCTGTTATTCTCCCTGGAGATATGTCTGCATGAAAAAGTATCATAAGAGTCTAAAACATATGTGATAGAAGATAAAATGTTGGCAATTCTCATATTCTTGCACAATTGAGTCCCCTTGATCTAGTTAACCACATTCATCGAGTCACCACATACATTAAGGGTTCTACACCCTTTCTCTGCTGCAAAGATGAGGAGAAGTTTCAGGCTGAGAAGCTCAACATAATTGTTGTTTCCTTCCCCTAACCCCATCATTAATTCAAAAGAGTGTTCCTCCCTAAAGAAGAGAATAGCACCACCCCCACACCGATTCTCTTGAGCCGCTCCATCAAAAAATCCCACGGAACCATTCTATCAATTTCCACCTCTAAAACATCCCTTTGATTTTTTACTCTAATATGTTTTGGGAATGCAGAGAGAATATCTCCAGCAGTATTTCTAGAGTATATCCTTTCTCTGCAAAAATCAAGTTATTTCGAGCTAGCCACACTCCCCAAATAACAAGCAAGGGGAGTGTTGTCATAGATTCCAGAGAGATCGTTCTTCTCCAATTTTACCACATCTGCAAAATGGATAGCCCCTCCCAATTGCAATGGATGCCAAAATTCTTGGTGCATTCCTTCCACACTTCTTTGATGTATGGGCAAAAAAAAAAAATATGTAACATAGATTCCCCTGCATTTTTGCACAGAAAACACCAACCTGGTCCCTGGAAACTCCCTTTTTGCAGATTATCCCAGTAGGGCGCCTTGTTTTCTAGGACACACCACATGAAGAGTCTATTTTTAGGCGGACATTTGATCTTCCATAAGATCTTCCACCACCAAACCTCGACCCTATTTGCACCTACAACACTAATTTTAATATATCCCGCCTTAGGAGTATATTTCCCACTTTGGTCCACATCCCAAATAAGTATATCTTCCTTGTTCCGTAGCTTAATCTGATCCTGGTTCAAAACCCCAATATACAATTCCAGATCCTTTGTTTCTCTTTCAGGAATCCCCATATCCCTTGCAAGTATCCAGGTTTGTTCCCATCGACTCACCTACAAGGGTGCCACAAGTTGAGAAAGAAAAATGATTCCTCTAAGTCTCAGCTCTGCCATTGTATCATCGTGCAATCTGTGTTGTTGAATAGATCTGACCCACGGGCCCTCCCCGAATCTAAGTTTTCTCCCATATCTAACGAGCCAAGAAAGACTATTTTCAATGACATCCACATATTTTACAACTTCTTTCCAAAAAATCGAACTCCCAACATGCAATTCCATTGGACTTTGAATCTGTTCCTCCACTGAGCCAGGGCCAATATATTTTTGATACAAGACCTGTTTCCATAAACTCTCAGTATTCAAAAGTCTCCACCCCCTTTAGTCGCCATAGACTTAGCAAATAAGAAAATAATTTTTAAGCCCCATCCCCCTAGACCTTTCGGGATAGCTATCCTATCCCATCGAACCCATGGAGTAACCTGTGCTTCCTGCTTACCACTCCAAAGAAAACGAAAACATGTTCTGTGTGCCTCTTCCAAGATGCATTTTGGAATCCAGGCCAAAGACATCCAGTAAATTGGAATAGCCTCTAGAACATCTTTCACCAACACCAGCCTCCCTGCTCTAGATAATCATTTATGGCTCCACTGTTTCAACCATTTTTCCATCTTGTCCAACAACCAGACCCAATCTTGTTTTTGATAGTCATTTGGTTTCAGGTAGAACCCCAGGTATTTCAGTCCTCCTTCTAGTATTCCCATACTGAAAGGAAAGAAAGACAAGTATTCCTATCTCTCCAATTCGCTTAACAGGTGGGTGGACAAAGTATATTTCCCAAAGTTTATTTCCATACGACTGGATTTTGAAAACAACTTCAGAATATTTGAGAGGGTTTTTAATTCTCTGGTTTAACCTGAATAGAAGATGAGTTCATCATCCACAAAAATAAAATGAGTCAACTGCAAATCCTGTGAAATGTGGATACCTCTAAAGAATCCCAATCTTTTAGCCTCCTTGATGGATCTGCTTAGTCCCTCTGCCACCAACAAGAAAAGTAAATGAGACAGAGCGCAACCCTATCTCAACCCTCTCTCTACATGAAAAAAGGAGATGTAGCCTCGTTGATCAGAACTGAAAAAGACACAGTAGTAACGCAACTCATTACCCATATAATGAAAGCAATACCAAACCCCAAATGAGTTAGCAGTAAACGAATATACATCTATCTTACCTTGTTGTAAGCTTTGGCAAGGTCAATTTTCAATATAGCACCCTTGATATTTTTAGTTTTCATACTGTGTAGGCCTTCCTGGGCTACCCTAATGGCCTCATGGATTTCTCTCCCCTCCAAGAATCCAAATTGTTCTTTAGTAATATGTTCTGACAAAATCCGCTTTAGTCTTAGAGCAATCACCTTGTTGACCACCTTGTAGATACAATTGCAGAGAGAAATGGGTATGAATTCAATCAGCGAGGTAGGATTATCCACCTTTGGGATTAGCTCAATAAAACTGGAATTGAAACTAGCAGGCATCCTCCCAGTGATTCTAGTGTCCTCCACTACCTTGAGTAGATCTCCACCTGGAGTTTCAAAGAGTTCCAAGTAGAATTCAATCATCCAGCCATCAGGCCTAGGGCTCTTGTCTTTCTAAAAGCTTTGCAGTACAACCTTTAGTTCACCTTTAGAGACTTCCTCCATTAGAGCTAAATTATCTTCATCTTCCACAAACCTAGGGAACACTTGAGCAATACTAAGAAATTCTGCAATAGATTCTTGTACAGGTGCTTTGTATAGCCTCTTGAAATGTTCAACCCTGGTAGTGGCCATTCCTTCAAAAGTATCATGAACAGTACCATGTTCATCTAATAGGCTCCAAACAGTATTGGCTGCCTTCCTCCCTCTGGCATATGCATGAAAGAATTTAGTGTTGTCATCCCCACATTCCAACCATATTGCTCTGCTCTTTAATCTCCAAGTCTCTTCCCTATCCAATAGCAGAGAGATCCTTCTCCCTTCCAACCGAATCAGCACCTCTTTTTCCATCTGATTCATCATACCACCCCTCGCCTTGTCATAGATCCCAAAGAGCTCTTTTTCAATCTGCTTCAGTTCACTATCCTCCCTCTTTCTTTTGTCCACCACCCAAACTTTAATAGCATCCTTCAAATTCCAGATATTCATTGCAAACTAAAAAGATGCAATGCTCTTGTTCCTAGGATCATAGGGAATCCATATGTTGGATATCAAAGCCAGAAATGTATCATCTTTAATCCAAGTCTTATTGAATTTCAAAGGACTTGGTGGTTTAACAGGACCATTCTTAAATTCCAGAAAGAAAGGGTAGTGATCAGAGATCCCGCCTTTCCCCACCCATTGTCTGATAAAGTGATGTCTGTCCACAATCGTTTCTGTCACCAGAAAATGATCCAGTCTCTTGGCCACTCTCCCTTCCCCACATCTGTTATTTTTCCATGTGGGCTTGAACTTAATGGGATCAATATCCAACCAGTTCCTTTCAACCAAATCTCGAGTAAAGTATTATGTCAGCAAATTATCACGTGCATGAGGCCCAAATACCTCGGCTTGCCCCAAGGAGAAATTTAAATCTCCTTCGATAATCACCAGTTCACCCCTCAAAAGTGAGTTGTTAAATAGATTATCCCAAAACAAGATCCTATTTAGGTAAGGGCCATAGATGTTAACAACATCAAATATATCCACATGTTCCAGGGCTTTAAAGGTCATTCCTAGAACCGATTCCACACCCCAAATATTTAGAACCTTAACATTCTTGGCATTTCATCCTATTGCCAAGCCTCCCGAACGTCCTCTCACATCCAGAGTCTCAAAATTCCAACCACCAAACCATCTTTCCAACCTAGCTTTTATCACCTCTCCTACCCCCAAAGTTTTTTGGAGCTACAATATATCAGGGTGGTCTAAATCAAACACCCTCCTGAGTGTTGATTTTTTCTAGGGACTAGCAAGACCCCGATAGTTAAAGGACATAATCTTCATCTCCTACCCTTCTTCTAAGCATGCACCACTCTAAGCTCCCTTTCAATAGAAATTTGTTTCCCATCCAGTAAATCCTTTCTTGATCTGGTCTGAGCCTTGGCAAAGTGGAAAATTCTACTCCTCCCCCTTGGTGTCTCTACAGTGGCTTTCCCTAGCCCCCCAATTGACCCTCTTGAACAAGAACAAAGGAAAAAATCCGAATTAGTTGATTCTGGGGGAGAAATAGGGGGAGATACTTCGACCGCGTTCGGTACCAGCACCGACTCATATGGGGGTTCCTCAATACATGCAACAGAGATGGGTGTAGGGAGCCCTAAAGGTCAAGAGGATAGAGTCAAATTCTTAATCCCATCCACTCAGTCGAGACCCAAAATATTCAAATGATTTGTAAATAAATTTATGGACGAAGAAAGAGTAATAGAGGAGATACCCGGTAGAGGAGCCCCGAATAGGAAAATTTCTCCCACTTGTCTGACCACCTCCGCCACTAGTAGCACCACTGGAGGATCCTCCTCTGCCTCACTTTCCCCCACTTCCTCGGTCGCATGTTCAGGAGGTGAAGATGGTGGAGATGATGGGTCAGTACACCCCTCCTCTTCCTCGGATAAGGAGCTCCCAATGTTCTTTTAGCTCCCATTCAAATTTCAGACCGACAAAGAGAAATCTGCCGCAGGATGACCATACGCTTGACAATGTCTACATCTAAATGGGATATTTTCATAATCCAAAACCTGATGATAAGAATATTGTCCCCAATCCATCTGCACTGCACCCGGAAGCCCATTCCGAATGTTGATGTTAACCAGAACCCTGGCCACCCTTTTCAACTTCATAACCTTGTAGGAGGTATCATCTTCCAAATAGGTGCCTAATAGATTCCCAATGTGAGAAAAATGTTCCTCAAACCAGAAAGGAAGTGGGAGCCCTGGGAGTCTGACCCAAATCGGCACAAGGTCCACCCTTTCCCTACTAGCATCAAATAGTGGGTGACAATATCACTTCAACAGTACTGATGTTTGATCAAAGGACCAATTTTGATTCAACACCCAAAGTAAATATTCCTCACTCTGAAAATTGAAAGCGAACCACCAACATGCAAGTCCTTCCACATTAGGAACCACCCCCAGCTCCACCTGCCAACATTCCTTGGCCCATTTAACCACAGTCTGAACATAGATCGTTTTACCCACGAAGTGACCTACCAGCATGATTTTGGCCATCATTTCAATCCTCTCCCAGGCAATGTTCTCCCCAACAGTGTAGTTGATGACCATATTCATCTTGATCCAATTTTTCTTCCTTTTTTGAACTGTCTTGCCGCTGGCTCTTATATCCTCTTCTCCGCTGGATCCAGTTGCTACAAAACCCTTCCCCAACAGACTAGCACAACCCCGGTGCTCCTATAGCACAGGCCACGAACCCTAATTGTTCCACCCTCTTTGTTGAGCCCTTAGAGCACAAGTGTCACATACCCCAATTTTGTAAAATTATGTAAATTTTTTTATTATATTTCTGAGACATTATGTTAAAATTAATCCTAAGTAGGGATTGATGACTCAGCAGAGTCAACAATAATGGAGTGTAATTCAGAATATTTTATTATTTAATAAATAAATTATGGAGACAACAGCATGGGAGAGCTGTTAAAAAGAGGTTACCGGTCAAACTGGTGGATGGAACTAGGTGGCAGGCAAAAGACAAGTGGCAGCATCCTCAAACACTTCCTAAGTTGCAGGTGGCAACTTCCCTATATTTGAGGTCATGATTCCCCAAGAAAGTGGAATGTGAGCAGGTGGCTCATTAAATAACAGTTAACCCAATTAAGACCTAGGCAATCTTTAAAAGTACTCAATGAAGAGAGCTCAGGCTGCTCAGTTATTTTCCAGAGAGAATGCATTCAGGTGAATGTTATTCAGGAAATTCATTGAGGAAGAGGGAAAAATAGTAAGGAAGTTGTTTGAGAGGAATGCTACAGTAACTTGGTTATTTTACAGCTTTTTAGCTGGGAGAACTTACTGATAAGTTCTGAGTTAATATTGAGTTGAAGACTGGTATCTGACTTTGCTGCACCTAGTTCCAGCCAGGGAGACCAGAGCAAGCTCGGGGGTCCTGAGAAGTCGTTGTCTGAGCGCTCTCCAGGAGTTGGTAGGGAGGAACGGTCTCCCATTGCTGTTGTTGTCCACAGCTTAATCAGGTTCTGTCATTCACTTCTTTATGATTTCCGAGTATGAATGGATGAATATTATGTTAATTTACATGTCTGAGTAATTAAACCTGTTAGTATTCACTGTGTTTTTCCATGTCTGGTATCACCAGACCGTACTCTAGCACAGTATCTCAGTATGGAGAAGTAGTAAACTTCTGAACTGAGTTTCCTAATTTTATTGCTGTTACTATAAGTGTTTTTATAGATTCATGAGTTATCTTTCTACAGTCTTAAAACTATTCTAGTACTGTAACTTTGTTTTCTGGAAGTCTTAGCTGTAAAAATAAAGAGTTAGACTAAGTATTTTTGTAGTGGAAGTTATAATTGTTATCTTCTATTTTAAAATAAATACATTACCGACAGAAGGACATAAGTATTTATCTACACTTATCTAAC
>LPNX010597955.1:130358-140855 GCA_001517045.1 Pseudotsuga menziesii
AAAGACATAAATTCATTACAGACGCAATATAAAAACAAGATTTTAAGACTGTTCTGAGCCTGAAGGCTATTTAATTACTGGACAGATATAAAACAAGTAATGATGTATTAAATAAATCAAGGTTTATCTGTACCGAAAGAAGAAGGTATGAGTACAGGACGCTCGACAATCGAGCTTATGTTTATAAACCTAATCAGTAACCTAACGAGACAAATGTCTCTTCATTCTAAATCTTATTAAATAAAAATAACTAATAACATTTACAGCTGGGCTATTAAATGAAGCACAGTAAGAATTCTTTTGTTTTCTTTTATCTTTTCAGTACAGCATTAAGTAAATACAAGAAAAAGAACCAGTTTTCAAAATATGGTAGAACGGAGGGTAAAAACCCTACCCACGATAAGTACATAAGACTGAAAACTCTGTTCATTTATTAACCCATAGCTGTAAATGCAAGGCTCACGGCCATAAAACTTTAATACAGTAAAAGCAAGGCTCACGGCCTGTAAAAACTCTTTAACACTGTAATAACGCAAAGGCTTACAGCCTGCTTTTCTGTTTACAAAACCTACAGTAAGTAAAATCAAGCTGTACATTCACGGCCGTAGCCGGAGGACTCTTTACAGAGCTAGGGTTATACCCATAGCGTAAACATTAAAACAAACAGCTTAAAAACCACGAGGACAGAATGGCCGTAGTAACAACCAACGCCATCCTTAAGATGCAGAAAAAGATGATAAGCCATGGAAGGACCCAGGGCTTACCGTAGCTGGAGATGTAACCCTGAATCCGGAGAAGGCATCGAAGTGTAGCAGGTTCACCTGCGAAGAGATTTAATTGCAGCCGAGTGTTAGCATTTACTTAAAAGATAAATAATAACTTATAAATTTTGCTATGCAATGAAAATAACGATTTTAGCATTACCTTATCAGTTGGTAGCTCGGGATGTGAAGCCGTGGCTTGTTCCAGCGAGGAGGCTGCCATTCGATGGCAGAACGACGGATATTAATCATTTAACCTACCGCACAAAGGAGACCCCAGTTAAACCCTAATGTCGCAGCCTTCTTCCTTTTGTTTCCACCGACCGGCTAACAAAAACAGCCACGTTATCTGAAGGGATAATCCACTGGAGGGTGCAAGAAAAGGGCTGGACTATCACCATTCGAGATAAGTAAACCAGTGGTGGTTCCACAGAGGAAATCAACACAAGGTAAACATTCTAATAACCCTCGCAGAGTAGTTTTGAAACTCGCGTGGAGCAGAGCAATGAAGGTGCAATGGCGGTCAACACATTACCAGCAGGGTTCGGAAACGTTGCAGAGCGGCCAAGAGGCCGAGGGCGAAATGGAATGAAGTGTTAGGGTTCAGTCAACCCCTTATAGTTCCAACGAATGGATATTATGCACCCACGTAGCTCTTTTAATAATTCGCATGAAATGGCGTTCACTCCAAAGTCCACGACCGATGATTGTTGATAATCAAAATCATTGCTGGAATGATTTATAACAAGTCATAAACCTTGGTATATACCTACACCATATCGCCACAACGCATGATTAGTAATAAGATTATATAGATTGCATGCTACGTAAGGTTTATTCTTTAGTACTTGAAATATATACATATGGTATGATATGTTTGTTTAATATATTCCATGCTATGTATTGTTTGTACAATAACCCCATGTTTACAATCATATTGTTTATATGGTTTACTCATTAACACGATGCTTATACATAGTGAATAGTATATATTGTTTATTATATATCATGATATTCTTAGTTATGTATTTGCATGTTACATGTTGTATGTACATTAAGTCCTATGAATATAGTTATGGCATGCTACATATGGTTTATTTCATAGCATTGTGCACCCAAGCCTAGAGTTGTTACGAGATAAAAGAACTATGAAATAATAGGTTATGGTATTAATGTAGTTGTTATAATCTTGTTTGTGCATATAGTTTATTTTATAACCTCATGCACATAAATATAGAGGTTGTTTACATGTTCAAGAGTTATAAAGAGTATACTATGGCTATAGTTAGGTTGTTGTTGCTCTTATTCTTTTAAAAAGGAAAGTAATAAACCTATCTACTCTATGAGGTATATACCACTGATAGAGTTTTTACTAAGATATTCATCTTTCATTTTGAGTTGTCCTAATTCATAAAGTAAATATTTTATGGTTAAAGATATCTCATCCTTGATATGGTTATCACTTTCCTTGATGACAAATAGACTCAGTCACTCTACAAACTTAGGATTGTTAAGAGATTTCATAAGAAGGGGAGACTAGATAGCTTGTTTTTCTCTTCTTATCTTCCTTGTTTGGTAATCTAGTTTTTAACCAATTGATACCTGTGGAATGAGTTAAGCCTTCTAAAAGAATTATAGACTTTTTAACTATAAATGGGATACTTGTTTCAGATCTTAAATCTTAGATGTTGCAGCAAGAGAATTTATGGATTGATTTTAATAGTAGTCCTCATCAGTTGTAAAACTGAACAGTATGCAAGCTAAGATTGGAATGTTATTATTATAACTTGGCAAAAAAAAAAGGGATAAACCTGTGAAGATGTGATCTTTCTACCATAATAAGCTACTAGGTAAAGAAATAGTATATAAGTTCTTATACTTATTTTCAGGAGAAACATTTAAGTTTTTCATACTTGTAATTCTATTAAACCTCATGACCTTGTATGGTATAGTCTTCTACTATGTGTTTGTGAAAAATGCATTTGTTTTAATATTAAGTCCCAAAGGAAAGTATAGCAGAAATAACAAGATTTTACCTTGAGAAGTATGATATTTTTCTGTCTAGCATGAATAAACTTTTACTAAACAAAGTGTGTGCAGAACCTGAACTGTAATTTCAAATACTTGTTAGCATCGAACCATACTTCTTACCTGTATATCTGTAATAGAAGAAAAACGGCTGCGTTAGCTCGAAAGCTAAGTAAGCCCAGCCCTTACGACAAATCACCTTATGTCGCAAACAAAATTTTAATTAGTAGCTAAAAATAAAAATGCTTTTCAAAGAACAGTGTATTTAAATAACTATTCAGTAACATTTTAAATAGCATAACTAATCAACCAATTAACAACTGCTTTTGATGTGATTATATGTTATCTTAAAAGTTTTAAATTTTTCAAAATTTTGGGGTTTTGACAACAAGTGAGAGCTACCACCGCCCCTCCAAAACCCATCTGCGTTAGGCCCCAATAGTACCCTGTCTTCCCCTTGTACAAAGTCCAGCCTCCCCTTAGAAACCACTGAGAAACCACGATCTAGGGGCATCTCAGCCGTCAAAATCACCTGAGGATCGCCCCCAGCCTGGCTGCACCAACCCTTAGCATGGTTGGATTTAAATGTCGCCTTCCAGGAGCAGCAGGTTTTGATCCTGGGCCGCCAAGCAAAGGAAACCCCCCTCGACCATTTACTCTACCGAAATTTGAGTTATCTGACCTTTTAGCTGAAGTCCATGGAATAAAATACATCACAATTTCAATTAGACCATTGATGCAACATGTTAGCCTTGAAAATTTGGGTATGTTGTATTACATGTGGCCTAACATTAACCTATGGAAAGGATTCTAGGTTCCACCTTTTGTTTGTTTCCTAAGTTTATCACTTAAAGTACTTTAGATGCATAATGTTGACATAGGTTAGATGTCTATGTCACTGTTAGTAGGTTTTTTTGTTCCACTCTTGATTTTCAGAGTATACGATCAACAAAAAAACATGGGTAAATGGGTCTATGTTATCTTTTAATTGGAAATTAAACTCCTTAATAAAAACATATATTTTAATTGAAAATTAAAATTTCACAATTTCAATTATGCCATTCATGCAACATGTTAATTCCAAGTTTTGTGTGTTGCATTACACGTGGCCCGACATTAACCTTGGGAAAGGGTTCTAGGTTTGTTTTGTTTGTTTCTTAATTTTACTAGTTAATATGCTTAGATGCATAATGTTGGCACATGTTACTTTTGAGTAGTCTATGTCAGTCTTAGTAGGTTGTTTTGTTCCACCCTCTAATTTTCAAAGCACACAATGAATGGAAAACATGGTTAAATGAGTCTATTGTTACGTTTTAATTGGAAATTGAACTCTTTAATAAAAACATATCTTTTAATTGAAAATTAAATTCTTTGATAAAAACATTTTATTGAAGGGTATTTTTTTAATAAAGCTCCATTGTTGAAAGATTATTTTATCACCAAAATTTTGACTCCAAAATAAAAGTTCAAAATGTCAAAAAAATTCAGTTAAAAAGACAAAGATAAAATGAAATTCCGACCCTCCTAGCCCAACACAAGCCATTCTCGTCACAAAACACCTTATACTTAAAAATATATGTTGTACATTTTTAAACTGAAATACCTAGAGAAATACCACGCACTACCATCTATCCCATATTTTTACACAGTAATTACATTTCTTAGTTATTATTATTAGGGTGCCTTGGAATTTAGTTAGTTAAAATCGCCTTGAATTTACGGCCACACGAGTAGAAGGTAATGACACGAGTGGTGACTCCATGTGACTCCATAACATAGGCTTGGTCATAACCTACAAAAATAGCTACCATCTTTCCCATATTTTTACATTTTTACAAAGTAGTTAAATTTTTTTAGTTATTATTATTATTAATTAAATTAATGCGCAAATATGAGGAGGGAGAGTAGTGTAATTTATATCAATGATTAAAATTTCTTAATTTATTTGAATTTTAATTGGCCTATTTTAAAGGCAAAGGTATTATTATTATTAGGTATTGTATACGAATCACGCGAAGCAAAGCTTAATTGCATGGAAATCAATACAAGGTATAGAGTGTAACGTGAATTCACGACCCTAACGAGAGTATGGTACAAAATTGTATTACTAACATGATCTCGAATGTTAAACAATTTAAGCTATACCAATTCGAGTTCTAGGTTTCAGTTTTGCACATCGTTAATTATTATGTCATTATAGGCGGTGGCATATATATATATGGGTAGATTGCATTAATTATGATCGTATCAGAGTTTAAATTTTTATATTTGCCAACGCTTTGAAAAGTTATGAAATTGTTTTATTAAATATAATTTTTTTAAACTATTTATTTTAATACTGATTAGTTAATGTGTATTTGTTGACGTTTGATATGGATTTCTCCTCTCTAGTGTCAGTGGCTGAGTAAACGTCATAACAAATATGGTGTTGTAACTCCTATGATTCAACCCCTACATTTAGCCTCCTGCTTTGACACCTTAGTCACATGTGAGGCGTATCTCATTTCTCCACCCCCCCGCTTCATACTGCAAATCCTTGATGCAGAAGGATTCCATCCACGGTCTAACTATAACAAACAGATCAATGTGGGTAGAGCTGAGCTGCCTTTCTTTATTTGTCTATTAATTCATCATTGTATGTGTCGTCAATTCATCAATGTACAACCTCGCCCATGAACGCAGTTATGGAGTGGTTGTATGTGTTATGTTTATCATTCATCTTGCTTTCGCTTCCGTTCCAATATACTAATTAATTATTGACAATTTTACATTCCTGCTGCTGATGATAATTAGACTTCCAATTGAGTGTTTGGCTGGCCAAGGAAATATAGTTTCTCGGGCTTGTTGAATTCCTTCTTTCTCGTTGAATAGAATGGTGGTTACTTCTGGTTGAAATAGCATAACCACTTCCTTCTCGTTCCTCGTCGTGGGATAGATAATACTTTCTTTAACTACCTCCCTAACTATATTGCCCCATCTTTGTCCAAATGATTCCCATCACGGAGAACCTTGGGTAGGGTAAGATCTTGTTAATGTAGCCCGTCTGGCAGTATAACCTGTTAACTAAGGTATCACCTTGTTGTTATATACGTTATTTATTGAAAAACTTTATATATGCTATAATTGAATATTCACTCTACCTCTTTAATTTTTAATTCTGGTCGGTGACCAAGCCCAAGGCAAAGGGTAATAATTATACTTATTTCTCTTTATGATTATCCCATAGTTAATTAGGCTTAACATGCGTGCATGCTTCAATGACCGTGGATGATGGTGATGGGTTATGTTCAACATTAGACGTTAAAGAACAACATCAACCAACCATGCTAACCCAATGTTTATTTTCATGTGAAAAACCTGGCACTACCAAGGTATTATTTATTTGTCGTTTACTTATGGATGACACTATAATTAAAAATATTCCTTAGTATTTATTTATCTAGGTGCTTTAGAAAGCTTGTAGATGATGAGGAGGCTTTCCAATACTGTTGTGGGAGTGAGGATTTAAACGTATACATAAGTAATGCAGAGACGACTGACTGGGAATAGAGTGGCTAACAACATGGTCCCATGGAAACAAACCATTTCAACCACAACTTGATTTTAAGGAAAGGTGAAGAAATTTTATGGTAGACATGGCACTACCACTCGAACCACATCTCCTCATTGAGAAGAACTTCATAAAGTCTAAGTGAACAATCATAGTAAATGCAATAATCGAAATGACATTTTTCTAATTCTATACTTTTACCCACTTCATAGTAAATGCATTAATCTAAGTGACATTTTTCTAATTTCTATACTTTTAATCACATAAAGGGCGTTCACATACTTCTTTACTAATCTATATTATAATCCATAATATTATAATCTATATTGTATGAGAATAATTCAATGTTAATAAATGTTTTTACTAATTATTATGTTTTTTTTATAGCTATTTGTATTTGATGACCATTCTTTATACAACAAAAAAATCCATACACTAGTTCACAATTTAGTTATTCTAATCATTCAATGTTTAATGAGATTATAATTTAAAAATTAGATTATTGTTATAAATATAATGATGATGATAATGGTTAATGTCCATTCAGACCAAACTTTGGTCTATCGGACCCAAAGAAATTAATTATTTAGTTTGTTTTAAAATTGTATTTCTATGCTCAAAGAGCTTGGAGAGAAGCTTTCCAAGCTCACTATAATTTTGACAAGTTAAAAGGATAGGACGGTCGAGATTACAACAAAGATTATGAAACTGAGATATAATGTGGGTGTAAGCAGGGCATTTTAAGAGGAAGTGTTTTTCATCCTCAATGTTCATATTCTCACAGAGATGGCAGATCCTTTCTACCCATGGTGTTTTAGGAACCGCCCAACGACCAGTTTCACTATGAAGCTCATGAGAGTTCATTCTTATCTTGGCTATATTAATTTTTTTCGTTGAACTAGTTAAAACCAATAGATACTTTTGATCTTCTAGAGTAGGGTTGATGACCTCCTTATAATACCTTAATTTTCTTTTATCCTCTAAATCTTTCTCACACCACATTTCCTCCTTAAACTTAGAAGTGACAACATTTTAATGTTATTTATATTTTGCAATGCATCATTTTCGTCGATCTCCCAACGGTTTAACCAAGCCCTGGTATCTTTATACCAACCTCGCTTGAGCCTTAGGTGGTTTTGGCTAGACTTTAAAGCTAGTTTAGGAATTCTATGGTCTCCCATGTTATTGATTTTGTGCTTGTATAACAGGACCCTAGTCATAGCTAGGCTCTCGATAGGGGAAAGACCCACTTCTATAAGGAGAACAGGGTAGGGTGTATTGCTTTTAATTTTGAGGTTATACGTTCTAAAATGCTTTTGGATTTGCTCAATCTTTCTCCAGGAGTCTCTAGAGATGCTGCATCGCCAAACCTCACACCCACACAATATAACTGGAATGACTAAAGTTTCAAAGAGGAGCTTCTTTTTATCCCACATCACAAGGTTTGCTTCTTTACAATTATTTTCAAGACCAAAATAAGCTTCCCAACCTCCATTAATTCTTTTCTTAATGCTATAGTTCCAGTTGAGCTTGTGATGAATATCAAATCCCAGGTATTTGTAAGAAGACACTTCCTCCAAGTTGCTATTGTCATAAACAAAATTAGCGTAAGTGTCCTTCTTGGATTTCATAATCATAATTTTTGTTTTGTCACTGTTAACAGTCATACCCATGGTAAAGCAAAAATCCTTAAGAAGTCTTAGTTGCTTATCAAGATCAGATGGACATCTTGCCAAAAGAACAATTAGCATAGAGAAGAAGGATGATGAATATTCCAATTAGCATAGAGAAGAAGGATGATGACTATTCCAGCGAAGATCGTACCAACACACCCTGCTTCCTCTAAACAACACATTAATTTGTTTAGGTCTTATAAATATTTTTTATTTAGACATTATGAATAGATAAACTTAAAAATAAGTTTATTTATATTATTTATTTTTAATAAAACAAAATCATATATTAAAAAAATGTAAAATTATTTGATTAACAAAATTTTGATTTTTAGAAGTTATTTCATTTAATAGATAAATTTAAAATTTAATTTTTAAACTAGGGTATATTTACTAAGGAAAATAAAATAATTCAAATAATGTAGGCTATATTTACTGGCGAATTAACTTATGCCATCATTTATTTGATTTGGTTTTCTGGCGACGACTCTCCATGTGGAGATATTATGGTCGTTTAATGTTTAATGAGGTTATAATTTAAAAATTAGATTATTGTTAAAAATATTATATGGACAATATTAAATATTAATTTTTTAAAAGTTTTATAAATATTTTTTATTTAGATATTATGAATAGATAAACTCAAAAATAAATTTATTTATATTATATTTTTTAATAGAGTAAAATCATATATTAAAAAAGTGTAACATTATTTTATCAACAAAATTTTAATTTTTAGAAGTTATTTCATTTAGTAGATGAATTTAAAATTTAATTTTTAAACTATAATTTAATGGGCAATTAAAAAATTCAAGTAATGTAGGTTATATTTACCCGGCAATTAACCTTATGCATCTTTTATTTGATTTGGTCGTGTAGGGTTTACTCTCCATATCGAGATATAAGTTTTAATATTATAATCTAGATTCTAACCCCATCCCTAACCTTAATCTTAACCCTACCCTAACCCAGATCAAGATGCACATTAAAGTTACCGTACTATGCCAGCAATGTGAGATTTCAAATTTTAATACACATCATCCACATTGGAAACATGTGCTTACAGTTGTGGTTGTGTGACAGCGTGTAAGTGGATTTGAAATTCTAATAATCGGATCTGAAATTTTATATTGAGCATTGAACCGTGTGAATTAGTTTTTATTGGTGCAATTGGGATTATGCTTCTATTTCGCTGGTGCAGAGAGAGCGCGGAGAACCAACCAGGGATGCTACCAAGAAGAGCCGATATAGCTCACTAGAAGATCTGAGAGCGGACATAGCTCTCGATAAAGATTGAAGAGCTCTTCAGAAGAGCCTAGAACCGAGATCTGGATAAAAGCTTACTAGAAGAGCCGAGAGCCTAGTTAGCTCTGTATAAAGACTGGAGAGCTCTCTAGAAGAGCCGAGATAGCTCTGTATAAAGACTGGAGAGCTCTCTGGAAGAGTCGAGAGCCGAGACAGCTCTGTATAAAGACGGGAGAGCTCTCTAGAAAAGCCGAGAGCCGAGATAGCTCTATAAAAAGACTAGAGATCTCTCTAGAAGAGCCGAGAGTCGAGATCTAGATAAAAGCCGAGAGAAGAGCCGAGCCGATCTAGCTCTGGAAGAAGAGCCGAGAGCCGAGATAGCTCTGGAGAAGAGCGGAGAGCTGATATAGCTCTGGAAAAGCGCCGAGAGAGGATAAGAGGTTTTTTGGCGGGAAGAAAATAAATAGAAGTGTAGATAAAGAAAATAAAGAGAAGTTTACAAGATAAAGAGAGAGAAAACAGAAGCCAGGACTGCCGAGAGCAGAGAGAAGGATTTTTTTGAGTTGAGCCGAGTTACTTGAGTTGCTATTTATTTTTTCTTTTTCTTGAAAAGCATGGCCATGCTTGTGTTTACCTGTTAATCTGTCTTGGTTTTTTTTTTCAATTTAATTGTTTAAATTTTATTTTGATAATTTTTGTTTTATGTATTTTTTTTCTTTGTTTTCGGGGTGTTAATCTGTCTTGTTTTTTTTTTCAATTTAATTGTTTAAATTTTATTTTGATAATTTTTGTTTTATGTGTTTTTTTTCTTTGTTTTTGGGGTTTGTGTTTGGATTGCGGGGGAGGGAGTGAGTGAGAAGATGATGATGCTGCCAGCGATTTGGATGGCTGATAAAATGACAGAGAACGTGAGCAGTGATTTGGCCGACTGATAAAATGAACAGAGAAATTTTATGAGATTTTGTTGTCCTGATTTGATCTGATCAGGTTCTGGGGAAGGTATCATCAAATTCCCCGGAATTTATCCCTCCACTGAAGAGACTCAGTAGGCAAGAGGCTCAGTGTAAGAGTCTCGCCACGCAAGAGGCTCAGTGCTTGTCTAAGGAATGACCAGGGCCCAGGCATCATTCAGGTAATGCATCATTCAGTTCTCAATTTATAGTAATGCATTGTGAGTATTATTTATATTGTTTTTTATTTTGTTAATATATATATATATATATATATATATATATATATA
>LPNX010597955.1:140958-166687 GCA_001517045.1 Pseudotsuga menziesii
TCTGAGTGTAAGCCGTCTGAGAAGTGACAATCAAGTATCTCTTCAAAATTTACATTAAAATCTCTTTTAATTTATGTCATTTATTATTTTTATATTATATTATGTTAATTTTATTCTAAAATAAAGTTTTATGTTATTTTTTATTTTTATTCTTTTTAAAATAAAGTTTTATGTTATTTTTTATTTTTATTCTTTTTAAGTTCTTTATTATTGTATGTTATCTTGTAACAAACAAACTTGTTACAAACTGAAAGATAGGTTTAAGATTTTTTTTCACAAAAATTAGTTGGAATTGTTGAGATTTAATTGTTTTTTCTTTCATTTATTATTTTTAAATTTTTTTTATATTATATTTTTTTTATTTTTTTTTATTTTTTTTAGATTTATAAGTTTAATATTGCTGAATTTACATAATTCTTTTTATTTTTAAAATTCATTATACTTTTTATTTTTAATTTTAATTTTTTAAGTATAACATTGCTAAATTTACATATTATACTTTTTTAAGTTCTTTATTATTTTATGTTATTACATCATACTTTAGTTCTGAATTATTTTTAAGTTTATAAGCTTAATATTGTTGAATTTATATTATATTTTTTTGGTTTTCTATTATTTTATGTTATTGCATTATACTTGTAAGTTTTGAATTGTTTTTTTCTTTTTATTTACTATTATTGTTATTTTTTTAATCAAATTCTTGTTTATATAATTCAGGTTTTTGGTTGCTTTCTTTTAATTTATTATTAGTCTTTTATAAGTTTTTTATCAAATACTAGTTTACAGAAAGGAGTGACAATTATTTTATGTGAGTTATATTATATGTTTCTAAATTATTTTTAGATTTATAAGTTTAAAATAACTGAATTTACAATATATTTTTTAGTTTCTATTATTTTATGTGATTTTGTATTTTTTTTTAATAAACAAACTGAAAAATAGGATATGTTTAGATGATTAAAGAAAAAATAGTTGAAGTTGTTCAGGTTTAATTTGTATTTTCATCAGCTAAGTGTTTACATGATTTAATTTGTATTTTCATCAGCTAAGTTGTTCAGGATATGTTTCCATTACTATTAGTTTTTCATCAGCTAAGTGTTTACATGATTTAGTTTCCTTGTTTTGATGTGTTGTGATAATTATTTTATGCCAGTCTTATTGACTTGTTGGCAGAATTATTTTACGAGTCTTATTGATGTGTTTTTGTTAGATTGTTGTTTACTCTTTTTATGTGTTTTAGTTGTATTATTTTTCAAGTTGGTGTATATTGTTTCAAAGGTTTATCTCTCATTTAATTTGGTGGAGTAAAGAAATGGTGTAGAGTGAATAAAATGAAGTTTGGCATGAATCTTACTTATAATGTCCACTTGTTTTATATGAATCTTGATGTGTTTGAGTTTTGTTTTTTGTTTTGTGCAGGTGTGCATATGAAAGCATGATCAAGACAAGAAGGTAGTTGTTGTTGAAGTACATGGCAAATAAAATTTTCCAAGGTATTTTTGGAGAATAAATTGGTTGTTATTTATTATGGATTATATTTCAAAGAAATTTTAGTTTTATTTTGTTATTATTTAAAAAACAATATGAATTATTAATTGATAATATTTTTGGTGTCTGAGGTACATGAAGTGAAAGATGCATGACAAAGAAAGATGCTTTGAACGATGATGCTTTGTCAAAGAATGATGGAAAATGCTTTTTCAGTATGTGAAAAAAGCAAATGGAGAATAGTTGAAAGAGTTTTTAGGAATTCAACATTTGTTTTGTAAATTGTAAATTATATGTACCACTAGAAACAAATATATTAATAAAATGATTTTTTTTATAGAGAAAGGGCTTTTGTCCTTTCTCAAATCTCTCAAAGATAGCCATGGCTAAAGCTATCTTTGAGAAGTCTTCTTTGATTAAGTTTTAGATGCTTTTAGTTTTTTGTTTTTAAAAAAAGTAATGTGTGCTTTATTTTTAAATAAAATTTGTAATTTTTTCATAACATTTTAATTTAATATTAGTAAAAGTGATCATTTTAAAATGATTAGATTATTTTTACATTTTAATTGAAATGCAAGTTAAATATATTTTTATAATTTATGGGCTGTTTAATTAATAAAAAAAATACTTTTATTATAAACATTACATTTACAATATTGTTTTTTAATAATTAGTGGTTTGTTTAATTAATTAAATGTTTTTTTATTATTATAAACATTACATTACATTTGCAATATTTTTAATAATATGTGGTTTCTTTATTTAATTAAACAAAAATTAACATTAATTTAATTTCATTGTTTGCAACATTTGTTTATATATATTTCTTTCACAACATTATAATATTAAATTTATTTTATAAACATTACAATTGCAATATTTTTCTTATATACATCTTTTACAACATTTTAATATTTCATTTATTGTGGAAACATTTCATTTGCATAGTTTTTATATACATTTCTTTCACAACATTTTTTAATAATTTGTGGTTTCTTTAATTATTTAAATAAAAATTAACAATTATAAAACATTAATTTAATTTCATAGTTTGCAACATTTTTATAAATATATTTTTGGCAACATTTAATATTTCATTTATTTTAAAAGCATTACAATTACAACATTTTTTCTATATATATATTTTACAACATTCCAATATTTCACTTATTTTATAAACATTTCATTTGCATCACATTTTTTATATACATTTCTTTTTAATTTCATAGTTTGCAACATTTTTATAAATATATTTTTGGCAACATTTAATATTTCATTTATTTTAAAAGCATTACAATTACAACATTTTTTCTATATATATATTTTACAACATTCCAATATTTCACTTATTTTATAAACATTTCATTTGCATCACATTTTTTATATACATTTCTTTCACAACATTTTTTAATAATTTGTGGTTTCTTTAATTATTTAAATAAAAATTAACAATTATAAAAAATTAATTTAATTTCATAGTTTACAACATTTATATATATAATTTTGGCAACATTTAATATTTCATTTATTTTAAAAGTGTTACAATTACAACATTTTTTCTATATATATTTTTTACAATCACATTTTTTATATACATTTCTTTCACAACATTTTAATACTAACTTATTTTATATCAAAACACTTCTATAACAAAATATCACATTTAAAAAATTCATATAATATAAAAAAACAAAATCAATGTTTAATAATTATTAAAAAAATATCAAATTTAGTTATGTTTTCGTTATGTCATATTGTTTCCTCGTCATGTCGTGATGTATTATGTTGTGATGTGTATGTCATGTACAATATATGTACACTACATATATTTATGTGAAAGGTTGTATTTGATATTGGTTGAAAATTTAAGATTATAAGAAGTTATTTTAAATAACAATTTATATTTGAAAAATAAAGATATTATTTCTAATTGAATATAATTTATAATGTTTTATTTTAGATTAACAAAAAAAATTCAATAAACTATAAAATGAAATACTCAATAAATGAAAATTACAAATATTTATTTCCAATTTTAAGTTAACTTTTAATTTTATTTATTGGCATCGCATTTTTTATATACATTTCTTTCACAACATTTTAACACTAACTTATTTTATATCAAAACATTTCTATTACAAAACATCACATTTAAAAAATTCATATAATATAAAAATACAAAATTAATGTTTAATAAATATAAAAAAATATAAAATTTAGTTATGCCATGTTGTGTTCTCGTTATGTCGTGATGTGTATGTCGTATACAATATATGTACACGACATGTATTTATGTGAAAGATTGTATTTGATATTGGTTGAAAATTTAAGATTATAAGAAGTTATTTAAAATAGCAATTTATATTTGAAAAACAAAGATATTATTTTTAATTAAATACAATTTATGTATGTTACAATATGTGTATATTTTTTTCATTTCTATTTTTATAATTTGAATATAATTTGTTTTTTATTTTTATTTTTGTGATTCAATTTTTTATAATGTTTTATTTTAAATTAACAAAAAAAATATTTAAATTCAATAAACTATAAAATGAAATATTCAATGTATGTTACAAATATTTGTTTCCAATTTTATGTCAACTTTTAACTTTATTTATTTGCATCACATTTTTTATATACATTTCTTTCACAACATTTTAATAGTAACATATTTTATATCAAAACATTTCTATTACAAAATATCACATTTAAAAAATTCATATAATATAAAAATACAAAATTACTGTTTAATAAATACAAAAAACATAAAATTTAGTTATGTTTTCATTATGTCTTGTGTGTTATGTAGTTATGTCTTGATGTGTTATGCTGTGATGTATTGATGTGTTATGTTGTGATGTATATGTCGTGTACAATATATGTACACAGCATATATTTATATGAAAGGTTGTATTTGATATTGGTTGAAAATTTAAGATTATAAGAAGTTATTTAAAATAACAATTTATATTTGAAAAACAAAGATATTATTTTTAATTGTATATAATTTATGTATGTTACAAATATGTGTATATTTTTTTCATTTCTATTTTTATAATTTAAATATAATTAATTTTTTATTTTTATTTTTTGTGATTCAATTTTTTATAAGGTTTTATTTTAAATTAACAAAAAATATTTAAATTCAATAAACTATAAAATGAAATATTCAATAAGTGTATGTTACAAATATTTATTTCCAATTTATGTTAACTTTTAATTTTATTTAATTTTATTTATGTTTTTTTTTAAACAAAAAAAAATTCAATATATTATAGGATTTTATTTTTCATAAGGTTTATTTTTATATTTTTTAAATTAAGTATATTTACAATTTTATTTCTATAAATAATATAACATGTAATATTTTATTTCAGTAATGTATAATTTATATTGTTATAATATTTTTTAAACTTTACAAATAGTATAAAATAAATTTATAACAAGAAATAAAGATATTGATTTTAATTAAATACAATTTATCAAAATTAAATAAGATACAATACTTTATCTTTTTATGTCATAAATATATGTATATTACAAATATGTGTATATGTTCTTTTATTTCTATTTTTATAATTTGAATACATCTCATTTTTATTTTTTTTGGTTCCAATTATTTATTATGTGCTTATTTAATATGACAAAAATAGTTAAATTCAATATACTAATTACTTTATTTTTTATGATGTTATTTTTTTATTTTAATAATTAGCCATTTTAAAATACTAAATATAAAAAACAAATTCAATATTATATTTTATTTGAATGGATGATGCATGTTACAAATTTATATATGCTTTTATATTTTTCATAATTTAATATAAATAACTTTTTATTATTTAATTTAAATATAATATGATAATTTTTTATTTACAAATGTGTTTTTTTTATTTATATTTTTATAATTTTTTTTAATCTTAAAACAAGTTACCATAAGTAAACTTAACTTTATAAATACCAGAGATTACTACAAAGTCATTAAGAGTTTTAAAACTAGTGTTAAAATTGAAATACAAATTATAGTTTCATTATAATACAGATTATAATTGAAATACAAATACAAATTATAGTGTTAAACTAGTGTTATAGTTTCATTATAATACAAATTGATTTAACTAATCTTTATTTTTCATGATATTTTTTTTTTCTTTCACCAAATCTTTTATTTCTATAAATAATATAACATGTAATATTTTATTTCAGTAATGTATAATTTATATTATTATAATATTTTTTAAACTTTACAAATATTATAAAATAAATTTATAACAAGAAACAAATATATTATTTTTAATTGAATACAATTTATCAAAATTAAATAAAATACAATACTTTATCTTTTTATGTCATAAATATATGTATATTACAAATATGTGTATATGTTTTTTATTTCTATTTTTATAATTTGAATACAATTCATTTTTATTTTTATTTGTTTCAATTATTTATTATGCGCTTATTTAATATGACAAAAATAGTTAAATTCAATATACTATGAGATGAATTACTTTATTTTTTTATTTTTTATGATATTATTTTTTTTATTTTAATAATTAACCATTTAAAAATACTAAATATAAAAAATAAATTCAATATTATATTTTATTTGAATGGATGATGCATGTTACAAATTTATATATGCTTTTATATTTTTCATAATTTAATATAAATAACTTTTTATTATTTAATTTAAATATAATATGATAATTTTTTATTTACAAATGTCTTTTTTATTTATTTATATTTTTATAATTTTTTTTCTTCTTAAAACAAGTTACCATAAAGTAAACTTAACTTTATAAATACGAGAGATTACTACAAAGTCATTAAGAGTTTTAAAACTAGTGTTAAAATTGAATAGTTTCATTATAATACAAATTGATATAACTAATGCTTTATTTTTCATGATAATTTTTTTTTCTTTCACCAAATCGGTTATTGATTTTTATTTTTATTTTTGAAAAAAAATGATGACGAGATTTAACCCAATTACAACAGTTCAGAAAATTACGATTCTTGCTCTTCACAACTTCTCAATTCAAGATTAGGGAATAAGATGCATAACACTTGGCAAATCATTTAGAGATAGCATTTCTTAAGGAAGCATGCATCCCTAGTTTGATTTTAAATCAGTTGACTTGTTCAAATCCCGTAGAATGTGAAAGGAAGAGATTGACAAACACTCAATTAAGATGAAACGTAACCTGTGCATAGTCACATTCAGACTAGGATGAAAGAACTTAGTTGCAGAATTTAAAACTTTAATAATGAGTTCAGAATCTCCAAAAATTTGAAGATTGGAATGACCAGGTTCAGAGGCGAGTTGGAAGGCTTGTAGAAGAGCATATAATTCTTCTTGGTTGTTAGAGAGTTGTCCCAATCCCCAACTGAAGCAGATTTGAAGCTGTCCTCCTGGAAGGAAAATTAATCCACCTGCTCCAGCGTTTCTCGAGTTTCCTTTTGAAGCACCGTCAAAGAAAATTGTAACTTTGTTCTTATTTTTCCACCAATCCAAGAAGTTTGCTTCTGGACATCGACTCTGCCAAAGAGGATGAAGCATAGGTCTTCTAGGATTCAGCTGAGTTCCTTCAATCTAAAGCAGTCCAATCCACTTGTTTTCAACACTAAGATTAATGAGATCTAGATGCTTTCCCAATACTTCTAAGAGCATTGCCTTTGCATTAGAAGCTACAAGTTCGGGATTTTTGGATTTACTATTGAAGATTGAATCGTTTCTGGTTATCCATATTTTCCACCAAAAGAATTTTGGGATAGCTTGCCAGATTTTGTTCCAGTAACGGCTTGAAGAAGAAATTTTGGGATACCGGTTCTACCAATTTGCAAAGAGATTTACAGGATCTTCATTATAAGGAATAGAGACTGGTAAGCCTAGTAAAAGAAACACCCAGGATTTTTGAGTGTATCCATAGTTAACAAAAATACGAGTAGAAGATTCTGATACTTGCTTACATAAGAAACATCGAAAAGGACCGAAGAAGCCCCTTTTTATCAAATTTTCCCCAGTTAAGGCTCGTTGATGTATGAGAATCCAAGTAAAAAAATTTACTTCCAGCAAGCTAGGGGATTTCCAGACATGTTTCCAGAACTTGGCATTATGAGCTGGAGGAGAAGAGCATTGTACCCATATGCTGCCGAGTAGCTGCCAGAAGGACCCCATCCCCACACATCTTTGCATGAAGAGTAAATGGGGGCATTACCAGTCAGAAGATTAGTCAACAATTGAGACTGACTGTGCAAAGAGACCTTGCGATCTGGCAGCGCTGGAAACTTCCACTTCAGCCAATTTCCATTGCGATCCCAGGAGGAGATATCTGCCAGACGTGTTATGTTCTTGCTTTCCAACCAGATTTTTAAATCATCAATTGCATGGAAAAAAAATAGAGGAGGATTACCATTGATTTTGTCTTCCCATAATAAAGTATTGTTGCCATTTCCTAGAATATTGAATAATTGCTTAGTAAAGAATGTTATACATTTTCTGCAGAGATTCCATATAGAGGTTCCTTTAGAAATTTTGGTCAATTGTAAATTTCGAAGAGCTCCTCCATTCAAATATTTTTTCTAAAAAATTTGACTTACAGGATTACTTAAATTGGAGAAAAGCTACCACAATAGTTTCCCACACATGGTAAGATTTACCAGCCCAGGATCTTTAACTTGCAGCCCTCCTTCGGAAACAGGATGCTTGACAATATCCCAATTGACCAAATGAAATCTTCCTTGATTTCCTTTTCCTCCTTTCCAGAGAAAGTATCTCATCAATTTCGATAGTTGATCCAATATCGATTTAGGGGCCAGCAGAAGAGAAGACTGGTAAATCGAAAGACCTGAAAGAGTGGATTTAATTAAGACTAGCTTACTTGCCGTAGTAATCCAATAACCACCCCAGAAGAAAAGCTTGGCTTTTAACTTACTAACAATTTCCAACCAATGTGAAGGTTTGCTTTGACCTAGCGATAGTGGAAGGCCCAAATACTTGAGTTTATCCCAATTGGCAAAGCCCTCAAAACCAAGAAGCTGAGAAATATTTGCAATAGTTTCTAGAGCTGCATTCCATCCATATACAACACTCTTCCGATTATTGATTAGGGCACCTGAGACAGTACAAAAATCCTGCATAATTTCTTTGAAAATTCTTGCCAATCTCATTAAAGCCCCTCCAAGGAGCAACGTGTCATCGACAAAGAGAGCACGATTAAAAGGAATCCACGGCACTAACAGATTTGATTCCTGGAATTGTTCCAACATTTTTTGAAACACAGTTAGCTTTCTGCTCATGGAATCAACCATTAGGATGTAAAGAAATGGCGAGAGGGGGCAGCCCTGCCGAAGACCTCGTGAAGCTTGAAAGAAATGAGTAGGTCTGCCATTCACTAAAGGAGCTATCCAGGGCTTATTAGTATAGGCTTTAATCAGATTAATAAAAGCAGATCTAAATCCAAAAGAATTAAGAATTTGATATAGGAAAGAAAGCTTGACCCTGTCAAAGGCATTCACCATGTCGAGCTTTATAAGCATGCCCTTCTCTTTTCTATTGAAGCTAGAATGCATGGCTTCCTGAACCTGTATCACATTATCCAAGATATGACGACCTTTAACAAATACACCTTGTAGTGGAGAGATCAATTTTCCAAGGAGGGGTTTAAGCATGTTAGCTAAGAGCTTGGCTAAGATTTTGTAAGATGCATTACACATTGAAATTGGGCGGAAACGGTCAAAAGTGGAAGGTTTAACTTCTTTGGGAATTAAAGCAAAGAAGGTGGAATTAGTGCTTCCACCAACCTTGGATTTAGACTGAAATGCTTTAATCATCCTCAAAAGATATTTTCTAATAACAGTCCAACATACTCTATAGAAATGAATGGAAAATCCATCGGGCCTTGGGGCTTTATCCGGAGCCATAGACCAAATAACATCTATAATTTTTGCCTCAGAGAAAGTTTTCATAAGCTCACCATTATCTTCTGCATTCACCAAATTAGGAACATTGGAAAGGAAATCAAAGGTTAATTCTGAGTCTACAACTGCCTCCTCTAAAAATAAATTCTTAAAATGAGCTTCAACTTCTTTCTTGAGATGAGTGATACCCTTGAAGGATTCACCAGACACAGAATTTATTTATGAAATATGGTTATGGGGCAGTCTTGCTCTATACTGTTTATGAAAAAATGAGGTGTTTTTATCTTCAGCAATCAGCCATAAATTCCAAGATTTCAAACGCCAGTATTCCTCTTCCTTTCTAAAGGCTTTGGATGCATTAAGCTGGGCTTCTTGTTCTTCAGCTAGAATGGAAGGAGAGATCTCTGCATCCTCCATTAACATTTGAATCTCATCAAGACGAGCCATAGCCAAAATTCTATCGCTGAAAGGGGAATGGGAATAAAGTTTGATCCACTCCTTCAGTGCAGATTTGGTTTGTTTCAGTTTCATTTCCCACACAAAATTAGGAGAATCAGATATCGAAATTTTCCAGGCATTGCTAACCGTATCCAAGAAGCCTTCTTTGTCAACCCACAGAGGGCTAAACTTAAAAGGAATGGGACCGAGATCTTCATCATCTATAAATTGCAATATGATGGGTTTATGGTCCGAGGATAATTTTGACAATATGCTAGCGGAAATAATTTTATTTTCTATGAGAAAAGAGCTCTGACGAAGAAATCTATCCAATCTGGCCGAGATATTGGCTGAGCCTATACGGTTATTACTCCAAGTGTAACTACCTTTTTTTGGCTTAAAATCGATCAAATACCAAGATGACATGATGCACTCCACTTCTCCGATCATAGGATCTCTGCCACAATTTCCACCTTTTTTTTCTTTTGGGGCCAACATGATGTTTAAATCACCGGCTATAATAATGTTGGATGGATTTGTTGCTACTAAAAGAACATCCAGGGAATTCCAGCAGTCTCTATTCTCTTGGAAAGTCATGGGAACATAAAGATTGAAAAGAGAGAGAGTTATCTTACTTGAGAAATGCCTAATTTCGGTGAAAATCCAATGCTGAGAAACAAAGGAATTTTCCAATGAAAAAAGGTCTTTAGACCAAATCATTGCAAGCCCACCAGATGAGCCACGAGCATTCACAGCCTGTCTTGCATTCTTTTTCCAAAACTGATTGTTGATGGTAAGAAGGTTGCTTGCTTCAATTTTTGTCTCCTGGAGTAGAAGAACATCATGGAGAGCCATAGTTACGAGATCTTTCATAGCTTCTACTTTCAAAGAAGTCCCCAGCCCCTTGCAATTCCAAGAGACTAAATTCATTATTTACTGATGGAAGGAGAAGGACCTCCTTTGGGAGGCCTAGTCCAAGTTATGCTAATTGACATCTCTAAAGTTGCTTGACTTCCTTGCATCTTGAGACATTCAGCTTCTTCCTCCCGAAGAGTCTTTTGCGATTTACGACCTTTTTTATTGGGCTTCTCGAGAGGATCTTCATCTGAACCAGATTTTTCCGAGATTTTAATTTTTTTTTCCATCTCCGCATAGGTAGGAGGACTGCCATCCACTGGAATACCAATAGTGGATTCAACTTGACCTTGGACTACTTGCAGAGACGATTGAGGAAGCTCACCCTCTTCAAGCATTAAAATATCTTGATCACTTGCAACTTGCAAAATAGGTTGTGGGGCTTCTACCTCTACAAGTACTGGGGTAACCTTATCTTCTGGAATACTTAATACTTCAAAATTATTTTGAGACGAAATTACCTTCAAGGCTGGCCCATTATCCTTTTGATTCTATCCGAGGCGATTGCTACTCGAACCCTTTTCTCCTCTTGATACCTTGGCTTTAATTCCTTGCTTCACCGAGCTAGATTTTTTAACTAAATTCCATTGAGCTTCCTTCTCTTGAATAGTTTCTTCTTCAATCTTTTTTTTACAAGTTCTGGAAAAATTCCCATAGCCATGGCAGAATCTGCACTTAAATGGAAATTGTTCATAATCTAATTCTTGAACATGTTCCCACCCTGCCACCTTCAAGGTAATTGCTACAGGAATCCCTACCTCTAAGTCTACCTCAACACAGATTTGAGCACAGGTGTATTAATCTCTTGAATCATCCCGATCAATATATTTTGCAAGAGTGTTCCCTATGGCTTTGAGGGAGTTTGAATTCCAACAATGGAGAGGAAGATGCGGCAACCTGACCCAAACGGGCACAACAGAAGGGACATCTTGATTCATATCAAAGTCCGGATTCCACTTGTTGAGGTAAATCCCTTGGGGACTTGTGAAATAAGGTTCGTTTCGAAAGATTAGATCTCTATCCGTTGCATTTTCAAAAAGAAATACAAAGTAGCCCTTGCCTAGTAACTTGCTGCTAATGTCTTCAGAGGTCAAAGGTTTCCAGTTCCTTTGAACCATCCTTCAATAGCTTTTGGAGATGGCCAGAGGCCAGTAAACTGACCAATGAGTCCCTTTTCAGCTAAATTAAGAGTTGATCTACATGTCTGATCAACAGGAAGATCAATCGAAGGGATGTTATCTAGATTTTTTATGAAGGATTGTTGAATCTGAGTGAGCTTCTGTTTGCTTCCTGAAGCAATGAGTCTTCTGAAGGGAGTAAGATCAGAGGAAGGAGAGATTGCCTCCATGACGTTAGAGACCTAATCAAGATCCACTGACCAAGAGATCTAAACAGGGCCCATAATCTCAATCAAGAAAGAACCAAGAGACTCAACGATCCTTCCTAAGTAGGGCGCTAGCCCAACCGAGGAGAGTGATACCTCAAGAGCCTTCTAGTGACTGTAGAGCCTTCAAAACCCATCGTATGCCAACTCAGATCGACGAGGCCTCCAAAAGAAGACCAGACAGCCTCCTTCAGCAATAACGCAAGCCAAAACTCCTTCAGTTCTTGAACCTCCTTCAACCCTAGACCAAGAAACACTCTTATCCTTCACGCAACCAAGAGGCAGTAGAAAGATAGGAAGACTGCAACTCAAGAAATCAGCCAGATGAAGCTATAGAACAGCCTCCTGAGAGCTATTCTGAACACCGATCCAAGGGAAGTATGAACTCTTCTTGGATCCAAAACACCACGACTATGCTCAACAAATTTCTCCAATACGCGACCAAACAGAGGATCAATCCTTAGATCAACACAACCGCCAATTTTGCAAAGGCAAAGCCCAAGCTAGGGAGCTGAGCCACCAACCAATGGCAACGACCTCCAAATAGGAGAGCAAGCACTGGATCCAGCCTCCAATGTTAATAAACATTTTTTTGAATTGAAATGGAGCAAAAGTGCCTCCGAATTTATGAAAATGCAGACCACAGAGCTGATCCATCTCAGACAGCTAGCACCGAGCCTACACAGCAAACAAGAAAGTCTGCAAAAAAACGTTGAAAGCCAAGGCAAGGCTACTAGAAAATTTGAATAGGTTCTTGGAGCAAAAAAAAATCATAAAGTTCTTGGAGCTATATTATTTCCATCAACATTTCATGATAAATTTTATTACAATAAATGTGTAGTGCAAATAATTATATTAGTTATTTATTTAAGTATTTATGGTTTAAATCTATTTTTTAATTTAAAATAACATTAAAAAACTAAATTCATTATATTATAAAATTATTTTTCATAATGTGATATCTTATTTGAATGGATGATATATGTGGTAAATGTTTTTATTTTATTACATAAAGTTTTACAATTTCAATATAATTACTTTTTTTAATTTGATTAATTTACAATGTGATAATTAAAAATAATATAAAAATTTAAAAATAATTATATGTGATTATGTCTTAGTGTGTTAAGTTATGTTTTGTGAGTGTATAATCATTGTATTTGATATTAGTTGAAAATTTAAGATTATAAAAGTTTATTTAAATTAACAATTTATATTTGAAAAACAAAGATATTGTGTCCAAATGAATATAATTTATGTATATTACAAATATGTGTATTTTTCTATTTCTATAATTTGAATATAATTAGTTTTTATTTTTATTTTTTATCACTTAAATTGTTATATTTTTTTTAAAATTGATTTCATAAAATAAATTTATAAAGAAACATATATTATTTTTTATCTAATACAATTTATCAAAATTATTAACATTCAATACTTAATTTTTCATGTCATAAATATATGTATGTTACAAATATATGTATCTCTTTTTTCTCTATTTTTATAATTTGAATACAACTAGTTCGTCTAAACAATCTTCTAGCTTATCGATGTAAATGCCAAATAGGGTAGGGGAGAGGGGACAACCTTGTTTAATTATGATATCACACTTAATATCTTTTGACCACCCCTCGTTGCTCTTAAACTTGGCAATTACATTCTCGTATAACCTTATTGCGGCATCTCTCAACTCGAAAGGAACCTTTAGCTCTTCTAATATATTCGAAAGGTTATTTCTAGGTACCATATCGAAAGCCTTTCTAAAGTCTACAAAGCAAAAAAAGAGATTGGATTTATCATTACGACAATCCTCCACACTGATCCTAAGCGTAACGAGGTGGTTCGTTGTTGAGTGTTGTCTTCTAAAACCCGCTTGGCCTTTAGCCCGTTTATCTTCACTTTCAAGCCATATGTTGATCTTCTTTTCTAAAATAATACCATATAACTTGGCTAAGAGTGTTAGGATTATTAATCCTCCCTTGTCCAATTTGGTCATATGTCTAAATCAAGAGTCATGTCTAAATCGGGAGTCCTTCTAGTCTATTTTTAGCCACTAGCACCATTGGGTCCACTTGGCCTAATTGGGGCACATGTTCCAGTTACTAAAGTGTGGGGAACACTAATTGAGGCCTACTACCACTTATTGCACTTCCATGCATCTGTTTAGGATCCTCCTAGATCAATCCCTACAATTTAGGAGCCACTGGGAGTGTCGATACCAACCTTCATCTGTTGAGTTCAGTTAGTGACTGGTCAAGCTGAGTTAGGAGTTAGTTACATTCAGTTCTAGTCCTCTACATTCAGTTAGTGCTAGGTTTCATTGGTTGCATGCAGGAGAGGCACATTCCTCACTTACCACAACCAGTTAGCCTTAGTTAACATTGAATTAGACACTTGAGTTGTGTTTTAGAACTCTGATAATGATTTAGACAAGGTCAGTTAACTATTGAGTCCTCCGATAATGATTTAGACAAGGTCTTAGTTACCTACAGTCAAGTAGAGTCTAATCAATTTGAATTTCCTCGTGTGGATTCGAATTGCATGTGGCTATTTAGCCATTGTATTACATTGTAATTTATTATCTAATTACTTTTTTTATTAATGAAAGCATTCACACTTGTAAGCCATTTTTGCATTGTTTCATTCTTCAATTGCTGAGTAAATTGTGTGATCTATCTTGTGAGTTGTGTGTTTGTCCATAGATCTATGTGCTTAATTTAATATGGCATCAGAGCCTCGGTGGACAAGGCACTTATCCTCCTTATATCTCCAGCTGGATCATTTTTTTGAGCAATTCGCTCCATTCCTACTCTGCACCAGAAGCATAAGGTTTACCACTTAATACCCCAAGTTAAGGAATTGTTGATTAAGATTTCTTGATCAATTACGCTAGGTGTGATGAAAACCTGAAAGGTGCAGGTAGTCGACCTTATTTTATCTGTTTGATTGTGTGATTTACAAGTTATCAGTTCTTTTCACTACATTCGCTGCAAGCATCTTATTCTCCTCACTGCATTCACTACATCAGCTAAATATTCTTCACTACATTCAAAAATGCCCGTCCAATGGAGCAGTTCACTTCCTTCAACTACCACCAGTGGAAGGAGGACATGGAGTCACTGCTTCGCACCAAGAATCTCTACAGACTCATAATGGAGTTAGAGGCAGAGCCAATTCTTAATCATGACAAAGAAAAGTACTGGAATAGGCTTGATGAAGCCTATGGATTCTTGTCTCTCTCAATATCTTGAGATCTTCTCTTCCACATCAAGGGATTGAATACTCCCAAGGAAATTTGGGACAAGCTTGCCTCCTTATTTGATAAGCAGGATGAGATGAGGGTCCATCAGCTAGAGAATGAGCTCATCTCTCTTCATCCATCCAACTTTGGAACACTAAATGAATTCTTCACAAAATTCAAGAACTTGAGATTCTAGTTGAATCTATGCAAGGTTGAGAAGGAGGATGATCAACTCATCCTTTCCATTCTCTCAAAACTTAGTGCAAAATACTCAGTCTTTGTATCCACTTTTCAAACAGTGAAGCTCACCACTCCAAATTGGATGATGCCCACTCTTGATGCTTTCATTGAATCCCTCTCTCATGAGCATGACAAGTTGATCCAAATGAGGATCATTCGATCTTCCAGAGATCAAGCATTGGTTACAGGAGGACCTAAGGTAGTGAATGATAAAGGGAAGCAAAGAGATAAGTCTCTTGTGAAGGAAGAGCAGTCAAAAGAGCCTTTAGATTCGAAGAGAAGCAAGAAGAATGGCAAAGGAAAGACTCTTTGTTCATACTGTGGAAGGGGATTTCATCCAGAAAGCTCTTGTATGAGAAGACAACTTGATGAAATGACTTTTCTTCTGAAAAAACATAACATTACTACACCTACTAGCGCAAGGAAGGCTGACCACCCAGAAGACATAGAAGACACTGAATATTACTTCGAAAGAGGTCATGCACTGAAGGCCAGCTTCTCAATAGCACATGTCTTCCTCATTGATTTTGTAGGTTCCAATCATATGGTTTCATCCAGAGAATCATTCTCTTCTTTGCAGTATTTTGATGGTCCTAGTATTCGGCTGGGAAATAACAGTAAAGTTCAAACCAAAGGGAAGGGCTCTATCGAGCTTGAACTTGGAAGGTTCAAAGATGTTCTCTATGTTCCCTCCCTAGCTTCAAACCTGTTATCTGTATACCAGATGACTCATATTGGCTCTCCAAAGTGAGTGATCTTTGGTCCTGACTCAATGGAGATCACATATATCTATACTGGGAACATCATAGTGAAGGCTGTTGCAAATCATGCCTCCAAGGCATAAGAGTTCTCACATTTCATGTCTTTTTCAGAACTAGTGCACTCTCAAAGGGAAGGTAAAAACATTCCATCTCCTTCTTTTTCAGTTTCCACTAGTATTGCAGAACCAGTTGTATCAGTTCATGAGATTAAGATTCATTCAGATTCAGTCCCTACTTCCAAGCAGGAAGCTAGGAAGATGACTGTAAATCCATCTAACATTCAGAAGACAGAGAAGCTTGCACTATGTAATATGTCACATGGCAAGTTCTAATCAGTCACACCGCCTTCAGAAGAATAGAGTGGATCATACACCTCTTCAGCCAGAAAGAGGAAAAGGTTACATTCCTCCTTCCTTCCATCAACATTTTGGGAGAAGGAGAAGTATACATGCCAGGCCCCATAATACCTGTGCACAAAACACCATTCATGTTTCTTCATTACATCACAGAGATGAAGGTTGCAGCAACATATTTCAAAGTTTTTCAAACTTGAATCTAGATTCTATCTGCTTAGATAGCGGGGGGGGGGGGGGTTTCCCATGTGGTTTTTTCCCCAGCTCCTTGTATTGAGCAGTTACTTTACTTTACTTGATGTAATGGGTGACCTATGGTCTTAGTTACCAAGGCCCACAGATTGTCTAAGTTAGCATTTAGGGGGGGTGTTAGGATTATTAATCCTCCCTTGTCCAATTTGGTCATATGTATAAATCAGGAGTCATGTCTAAATTGGGAGTCCTTCCAGTCTATTTTTAGTCACTAGCACCATTGGGTCCACTTGGCCTAATTGGGGCACATGTTCCAGTTACTTGTGGGGAACACTAATTGAGGCCTACTTCTAGTTATTGCACTTGCATGCATCAGTTTAGGAGCCTCCTAGATAAATCCCTACAATTTAGGAGCCACTAGGAGTACCGATACCAACCTTCATCAGTTGAGTTCAGTTAGTGACTAGTCAAGCTGAATTAGGAGTCAATTACATTCAGTTCTAGTCCTCTACATTCAGTTAGCACTAGGTTTGCATGCAGGAGAGGCGCATTCCTCACATACCACAGTCAATTAGCCTTAGTTAACACTGAATTAGACACTTGAGTTGTGTTTTAGAACTCTGATGAACTTCGATAATGATTTAGACAAGGTCAGTTAACTATTGAGTCCTTCGATAATGATTTAGACAAGGTCTTAGTTACCTACAGTCAAGTAGAGTCTAATCAATTTGAATTTCCTCATGTGGATTCGAATTGCATGTGGCTATTTAGCCATTGTATTACATTGTAATTTATTATCTAATTACTTTTTTATTAATGAAATCATTCACAGTTGCAATCCATTTTTGCACTATTTCATTCTTCAATTGCTGAGTAAATTGTGTGATCTATCTTGTGAGTTGTGTGTTTGTCCACAGATCTATGTGCTCAATTTAATAAAGAGGGTTAATCATAATTGTCCGATAATTAGAGGGGTTATTTGTATCCCACTTTTAAAAATAGGGATAATGAGGCTCTGTGTCCAAGGTTTAGGCAACCCTTGCTTGACTGCTTGATTGAATAGCTTGTGGATGTGAGGGATGAGGACATGACCTCCAATTTTTAATATTTCTGCTTGGCAACCCTCAATATCCTTAGCTTTTCCATTTTCCAGACACTTAACCCCAAAATCTATGTCTTCTAATGAGAAAAATTCTTCCATTGTGAGCAGGGTTTCAAATTTATGTATGACATTTGAGGATTCATAAATCTTTTTAAGATACGAGTTCCAGTTGTGTAAAGCAATTTTATTATTATCTTTAGTTGTTCTAGTTAACATCTGCCTCCAGAATTTCTTAGGAGGCACCTTAGAGAGGTGTAAGAGATTTCCTTGTCTTTTATGGATATATTTCATTTTTTTCCTTTTAGTTAGGGCTTTGCATAGTTTTTTATCGTCAATTTTAAGAGACTCATTAAGAGCTTCCTTAATTTATCTCCTCGCCCTTGTACAATCTTTATCATACTAAGGGTTGGTTTTTCTATTCCTTTTTATTACTTGAAACTTCAATTGGAACTTTTAATAGAATATGATAGGGTTGTAGTAAAATTATGATAGAGGTCTTCTATGTTGTTTATACTTGATAAAGGAAGCAAATTAATTTTTAATTTATTTAGAAAAAGATCATGTTTATTTATGTCAATGATCAAGTTCTTTTATCTATAAGGATTATTTTCTATGGGATATTTGTGCATGGAAAAATTGAGAGTTACAACTAAAGGTCTATGATCTGAGTCAAGATCGTGGTCGTTTAAGATGTAAACATTTATCATTTCGTTGTAAAAAGGGATATCGAAAATAACATAGTCTACCACGCTGCTACCAAGCCCATGGATATAGGTCATCTGGCTAGAATTGGGCCACTTCTTTAAACCGTTGCAAATTATGAGATCTTGAGCACTACAGAGTTTGACTATCTCAGACCCAAACAAATTTTTCCCTAGATCTTCAGAGCTTCTTTTGTACCTAATAGCTAGAGTAAGGTCTTCATCTAACCTCATTCCTCATTCCATAGGAATTTTACATCATTCTTCAGCAATTTCTCCATTGGTGCTGTAATCTTTACGTAGCCCTTGATGAACTTTCTGTAGTACCCGGTATGACCAAGTACTGTCCTGAGTTGCTTGACTGAGTTGGGTGCTGGAAGATTTACAATGATGGCGATCTTCACGGGATCTACCATCAAGCCTTGTCTGCAAACAATGTGACCCAACAAGATACCAAATGGTGCACAGAATATACATTTTTTCAAGTTTAGAGAAATCTGGTACTACCTACATTTCTCTAACATCAGTCTTAAGTCTCCTATATGCTTGTCAATTAGTCCAAATACAGTCCAATCATCAAAATATACTTCTAAGAATTTATGAATGTATTCTTTAAATACAGCAACTACTACTCTAGAAAATATATCTGGTGCATTCTTAAGACCAAAGGGCATTACCGTATACTGGAACGAGCCCCATTCTGTTGCAAAGGTGGTCTTAGATCGATCTTCTGGATGTATTCTGATCTAGTGGTAGCCTAAAAATCCATCAATGAAGGAGTAGACCTCCTGTCCTCCCACGTTGTCTAATACCTCATCAGTGAACGGTGTCGGGAATGGATCATGAAGTGATGCATCGTTGAGTTTTCGCAGATCGACACAGATTCTGATGTCTCCTTTTGTTTTCTTCTCTTGGATGACCATGGGGCTAACCCATTTGCTTTCTTCTACGGGTTCAATGATGCCTGCTGCTAGCATCTTATCGATCTCGTCCTTGACTTTTTCTTTGTAACGCGGGTTTAATCGATATGGGCGCTGCTTAACTGGTCTAGCATCCTCTTTCAATGGTATCCTCATAACTCCCAGGTCTCTGACTATTCCCTTCATCTCCGTGAACTTGGTGGGAAATAGGTCCTGATAGTCATGTAACAAATCTGCAATCTGTCCGACTGTTTCATCGTTCCAATAGTCTCCAATAGAGGCAAACTTAGGTTCTGCATCTGTGCCAATATTGACCTTTTTAATCTTGATGGGCTCAGTGATTGTTGGAGTCTCTAGCTGTGGTCCTCCAACATTGCGAGTTCCTTCTGACTTCGGAATGTTGGTGTTACGAGGGTCCTCCTCCCCCTCCTCTGGTTCTGATGTAAAATTATAGCATTCCAACGCCTCTTCTAGCTGGATAGTCCACTCAGGTTGGGCTGGCACTGAGATGGTGCAGTCCTCAAATATCTTGGTCTTGATTATGTCTAGGGCCTAAGCAACACTTGGATGTTCTGATTCAAACGCAAAGGTGAGCAGGAAACTATCTGTCATAAGTGACCATGTAGTCGTCCCTTTGTGTAATTCAGTCTCTATGTACCAGTTCCTTGGAACTATGTCCAATGTGTGAATGAATCTGTGTACCCATTCATCCTCTGGAATGTCCGACCAGCTCTGTTCGCATGTCTGAATGTGTGCTCTAGGATCAGTTTCTCCTATGTACTTCTGCTGAACATACTCTTTGTCGACCGAAAATCTGATCGCCATCAATCTTTTAATATCATCCCATGATGCGATATTTTCTTTATGCGCCTACCACCATCTTACGGGTGTGGCTCGTGTTGCCAGGTCCATAGTTGTGATTCTCTGTTCGTAAGGCATCTGTTGCTCAAACTGCTCAAGGAAGTCCTGGATATCTATCATTCCATTGTATGATGGAATCTCAGTGGTCTCTGCCCCAATCCATCGCAGTGATTTACTCATAAATGCACATCTGCGAGCTGAGACTTCATAAATTCTATTCTGCCAGTTTTCTAGCCCGACATCAGAATCCGATGCGCATGAGCTATCGCATCGCCAACTAATGTTCCCTTCTGTGGTTGGGTTGATGTAGTTGTTCTGGTTCGCAGTCATCTGGTAAAGGCTATCCATGTTATGTGCTTCCTCCTCTGCTCTTAAGGGTTCAATATACCTAGGACCTTGGTAAGGATCCAGCGGTGCGATGACCCGGATCTGCGCATCCTCAAAGGTCATTTGTCTTCTCTTTAGGTCAATGACAACCTTGCTACCAATTTCCCAATCAATGCTTAATAGTGCTAGATATGGTCGACTGTCGCCAATGATTTCTATAACCTCGAAGTCCGCAAAAGTACGAACTCCGTCAATATCAACTGGCACCTGCGGTAGTCGACCCAATGGTGATACTCGCTGTTGATTAGCTAATCTTAGGTGGATAGGTGATATGGCTAACTGAGGGCTACCCATATGTTCCCATGTCTGCTTGGTTAGAACATTCACCTCTGATCCGAGATCTAAGACAACCTCATCCATTTCAAACTCACCAATCTGCGCTGTGAATTTCATCTATCTTCCTGTCCTTGTGTGTCTTGTAATATTATGGACAGCGCGGTGTGCACTGCCCGAGAGAGAGGGTTGCTGACACTGATCTATCATGTGCTGTAGCTCACCGATAGCTTTGTCATTTCTCAGGAGTTTCAAGCGGCCGTGCAGGAAGGATTGTACACTTCCTGTCGATTCATCCTCATCGCATCTTCCCGATGTGGTAGCCTGCTGTGCCTGCTTAGGGCTATCGCCACAAGGTGTTTGCTGTGGTACGCCCCTAGACGGTGGTACCTGTGATCCTGGTTGTGTAGGTTCATCGAAGGAAGCCTTAGCTTCATGAAATGTCGCTTTATTATTCTTTAGGTCAAGTGCTATTGCTTTACTAGAAACTCTGCGCACCCACCCCTGACTTGTGTTCTTTCCGGTCTCCTGCGATGTGCCACTGGTGGAAGCACTGCTCCTAGTCACAATATTGACTCTTGGTTCTGGTTCTACCTGCTCAGCAACAATAAGCTGGATGTTCTGATGTACCACTGGCTTAGGGTCTTTGATCTTAGCTATTAGGATAGGACACTCTTCTATGGTATGGTCATAAGATTTGCAGTAATTACAAGTAGTAGTGGGGCTCTGACAGTCCCTAGCGTAGTGTCCTACAACTCCGCAATTATAACAAGTGATTGGCCCACGACCTTGGCCAAAACCCCCTCCTCGGCCAAATCCTTCTCCATGTGCAAAGCCTCCTCCTCGGCCTCGTCCTCTGAATCCTCCTGCACGGCCTCCGTAAGCCTGATCCGGCTGTGGTCCTGTTGCTGGGCCCTGTGTGTCTGCTTGGACTCTATACACATCATGTTTTCTCTTTGACACGAGATCATAAGCTCGACAGTCCTGTTGATCATGCCCGGCGGATTTACAAAAGATACAATATAGGTTTTTAGGTGTCTGTACATACTTCTGAAGCAAGGGGCATTGCTGAGGCAGATGTCCTTGTGTTTTACATATTTCACACCATGGCCCTTGTGTTCTTGGTAAGGGGTTAGGATCCCCTGATGCTAAATATTCTGCGAAGACTAGACAGTTGTCTTTGGTATGACCCTGTGCTCTACACTTTATGCACCATATGTCTTGCATAACCTCTTTCCCTTTCTTAAGTTCGTGTATCTGTAACGTGAGGTTGGCCAACTGGTTCTGTAGGGTTGTCATGCCTGTGGTAGTCTCTGCTAGAGGTGAAGCCTCTAGTTTCATTGCCATCTCCAGCGCTTCATCTTGAGTAGTGAGTTTCTGCTGCATTAGTGGCATTCTAATATGAGGGAGCAGCGCTGCAATAAACCATTCCTTATGCTGCTCCGGCGCAAAATCAAAACTTACTTGGTCTATAAGAGCTTTGAATTTCTGGTCAAAGTCCCATACTGACTCTGATGGTAGCTGCTTAATATCCTTAATCTCTGTAATGCACTGAGACTCAGACTTAGGTTTCTTAAATTCTTTGATCATGGCGTTCTTGACCTGGGCAAGCGTCTTGGGCAATGTAGTATACTTTATGTACCATGTCAAGGCTCTGTCTCTGAGTGTGGTGACCAACTGTACAAGTTTAAGGTTATCATCGTTGATTGTTTTAATGGTCCACATGGCTTCACATAGGAACCAATGTTGTTCCGGGTCTTCTGCTCCTGTACCTTTAAAAATAGGTAGCTTCATGTCGTCTCCCATTCTATTTCTCTATGGTGGGTTCTGACTGACTGGGCTACTACCACTCAACGGTGTAGGTGAAGGTGCTGTAGCGGGAGTAGGTACTGGCTGTGAGCTACTAGATGGAATACCTACGGGGTTATTCTGAGTCCCTGTCTGTTTCTGTGGAGTATAGGGGTGGTAAGGGATACCCCCCTCTGGTTCTTATGTGGTTCTAGGGCTCTGTTGTCTAATACTGTCTGAACTGTCTTCAAATACAGGAGAGCTAAAATCTACTTTATACTTCTTTCCACTACGGGTTCGTCCAATGTCATCAAAATCACTTTCAAACTCTTGTGACATTACTATCTTTACTTATTCATCTGAAACTAGATCCATTGTTCCTTTTTCATATAGCAGCATTTTAAGGGACAAGTTTAGAGATCTTAGGTACTTACCACGATATCCTCTGAAGAAGTATCGTTCAGCTGCGCTGAAGCTCTTTCTCTGGTCAACTACAAATTCTGTTACAAATCCTTCTAGCAAACTTGTCAGCTAGAAGTCCACTGCTCTCGTAATCGGATTGTCGAGGTTCTGTACGGTCTGAATCAGCTTCGGTGTCCAGACAATGTGTCTTTTCTTCTTGAATGTGTTCCTATCTGTCAACTTGGATAACCAGTCGAAAAGCTCGTTTCCATAGGTTGCAAAAAATATAGTGTGTATGTCTGAAGCGATATGCTTTTCTAACCAGGCTTCTGTGCTCAGTTTAGGGCTCCGATTCTCTTTCTTGGCAAACTCCCTTAAGTCTGAATCCAGCCACTGGTGAAACTCTTCTCTAGTAGGATGCCAACAGAACATTAAATCCCAGTCGTTTAAACCGGCAATGGAACCATTTGTTGATTGCATGGGCAGACCCGGGTTTACTATTATCAACCAACAACACCCCTAACTCACTGGCCCTTTCAGCGATAGGCCGCAAGGCGGCCTGAAGTCTCACCCGAAGTGAATCTAATGGGTTGGCCAAGGATTCAAGCGTCTTGGACCAGGTTCTGTGGTAGTCCTACTGGTGGCTCGCAGCTCTTCTGGCTACAATATCTCCCTCTGTGTCTGTACGTCGCGCAACCTCTTGCTCGCTCCGCGCAATCCCATCGTCGCGCAGCTCTTCTAGCCACAGCGTCTCTACCCTTGCGCACGTTGCGCGGGTCCTCTCTTCGCACGACTTCTTCCTTCTCACAATAGTCCCAATCTCACCACATCGCCACGCACCGTGCGACACGAAACTCCTGTCCAACGCTAAGTCCTCAACCCACGGAGTCGCGCACCGCAGCTCCTCTGCCGGTGAGGTATCGCCTTCTTGCGATACCCTCCAACCGTGGCTTAGCGCACTTAGTGTTTTTCATGTCGACACGCAAGACCTGATACCTAGAATGTCTTACTGTGATTAATTAACTATCTAAGGCAAGCATAAGTAGGCCTTATACGACGGGCCAAGGATTTCAACTTGTATATATCTTCCTGTAGTGCTGTAACTAAACAACTCATTCATACATCAACTGTAAGCAAATTGCATAACATAATCGGATAGATGCAGCAAATAAACACAATATTCAAATCAATCACAGAACACGGGATTTTAACGTGGTTCGCCCCCAGGATGGGAGTTACGTCCACAAAAATGTGCTTCTCTATTATAGCTTAAGGGAAGGCAAACACAGTTCTACTGCGCCTCATAGGCAGCTCAAGATCTTCTCTCTTAGATCTTTCTTCTCTACCTTTATGCTGTCTCTCTTACAACATACTCTTCCCTCTCAGGCGATCCCTGCGGAGGGTTACATGCATGCTCTACAAGTTGGCTACTGGTTTTAGTAAGATTGCTACCACTAGAACTAGAACTAGAGCTCGGCTTTTACAACAGTCTACTTATCCTTATTTCCTATTTCAATCACGACTGTCTCTCTATCTAACCAACTGGCTAACTAACTGACTAGCTAACCCTTTACAATACACAATATATTCTTATATAGGCAGCCCGAAGGTCGTGCCATTACAACACTGTGGGCCTGTCCCAACAGTAACCCAAACCCTAATTAGTGACAGTGTCCTCTCTGTCCTTGAGGTAGCCGCTTCCCGTCACACCACAGCTCTCTGCAATCTTCCATGCTTCCCGACACTGATCATGGGTACTATGCACCGCTTCGCTCTTCTGTCCTTCGTCTTCAATGCTTGAGCCTCGTTGCTCCTTCTTCTTTATGAGGGTCGCTAAGCCCTCCTGTCTTCCGCCGCTGCCTTCAATGCAGTGGGTGAGCTCTCCCTTCTCGGCCGCTCAGGTACCGTTGCCTTTCTTTGACTTTCGTATCTCAAAAAGTCATGGTTTCCAGCTCTGCTCTGCAGCTGGAACCATGCTACGGCGTCGTAGCTCCGTCTTATCCTCTCTCCGCCAAAACTTATCTCTCCGCCAAAACTAGCAACTTCTTCTGTAGCTGCGGGACCCTACTCCAACATGGAGACCAAGAAAATAATGCAAATGTCCTAAGTATGACATTTCAAAATTTTGCTTAAGACTGGATTTCACATGGGTTATAAGTTTAGGGTCACTACCAGTAAGGATAAGATCATAAACATAAAGAACAAGTATGAGGAGATGGTTTCCTACTTTCTTGGTATAGAGATTGGGGTTAGAATGGCATCTAGAAAAACCAGTGTCAAGGAGAAAGCTATCCATTTTGGCATACCAAGTTCTAGGAGCTTGCTTAAGGCCATATAAGGATTTCTTAAGGAGA